>PYDT01000189.1:0-37988 GCA_004837865.1 Musa balbisiana
CCAATACAAATCCTTATTTTATTTACTTTATTTGTTATTTGTTTCTAAACATTGCATTCATATTGACAAATGTGTGTAATCGAACAATATAATTGATTTATAGCTAATAATCTCTTGATCCAGACCCCTATTGGGTTTTCACATTCACTTTATCTCAAATACTGGGTTTTGCCTTGTTGGGTTTACCTGTCATATAAACGTATTTTGGAATTTAACTTAACAAAAATAAAAAAATTGATAAAAAAACTGGTGGGTCTGTCACATTTGAGCATCTCTTTTAGGAATCTAGGTGTTTTTAAATATATCTGTACATTTGTTATTTATTTTTACAGTTTTTATTTATTTTGTTAATTGACATAAAATATTTTTTTTAATTTATTATTGTTTCAATGTTTTGATGGGGTGGCAGTGCAATTTAATTTTATTTTTCATTTTGATCGTATCTACATATCCATTTATTTCTTTTATTTCGGGTTGCTAACTCAACGGTAGAGTACTCGGCTTAGTGCGACCTAGATCTTTTACACTTTGGTGGCAACAAATTCGTCCAGCTATTGGTAGAGTCTATAATACCCGACTGTCCTCAAAGGTATACTGGGAAAAGTGCATGTCGTATAAAAATAAAATAATTCTTATTTTATTAAAAAATTACAAATTAAAACTGAAAGTTGGAACTTTTTATTTTAGTTTATCCTACTGGGATCGCTAACAAAATAAAAATTTTTGGAAGGGAAGGGGACAAAACAATCCACATTTACAGTTGGGTCTAGTGAATAAATGATAGATCCTATGGTTTCCATTCTGGTAAAACAACAATCAACGAGCTATGTTTTCTAATTTTTGAATTGAACATTACCCCATCTCATTTAGACGTTAAAAATAGATTAATGCCTGATACGGGCAAGGGGAGTTCTTCCCGGTGGTGGACCATTGATTCTTTTTCCTTTTTTTTTGTTGTTAATGAATCCTAACTATGCCTTTATTATGGATAGAACGGATGTGTATAAGAAACAGTATACTGTAAAGAGAATAAATTCCAAAGTCAAAAGAGCGATCGGGTTGCAACAATCAAGGTTTGTTATCCTCTTGTAATTATAACGAAGATAACCCGAAGATAAACCAATTCGATAGAAAAGAGATAAAAGATCTAGTGTTGGACCCCTGTGTTTCCTTTTCGGGGTATATATTTTTTATTACTATTGTATTCTATATACATAATAGAATACAAAATACCCTGTTTTGGGACCATATTGCACTATTATATCAATTTGATAACCCAATACATGCCTCCTACCCTGCCTTCAGTGGAAATGTAAATGGAAAGAATTACAAGGATATTAGAAAAAGATAGATCTCGGCAACATACTTTCTATATCCACTCTTTTTCAGGAGTATATTTACTATTTGCTTATGATCAGGGTTTAAAAAAAAAATAAGTTCATTTTTTAGAACCCGTTAATTTTGGGGGTTATGGCAATAAATTTAGTTCCTACTTGTGAAACGCTAATTATTCGATGTATCAAACAAATTATTTAATTATTCGGGTTAATGAATTCTTACCAAATCGATTCGTTTGGGCACAACAATTAATTTTTATTTTTTTTTTTTTGGGGGGGGGGGGGTTTGGGGGGGGGGGCTGTTTCCCATTTGTTTTTCTCATATGATATCCGAAGTTTGCAGTCATTGTGGAAATTCCATTCGCGTTGCATTAGTATCTCCATGGAAGAAAAAAAATACCAAATTTATAAATTTACAAATATATTATGCAATTATTTCCTTTTTTAGAGGATAAATTATCGAATTAAGGATCTGTAAGATAGCTACACTCATACCAGCCATATGGAAATCCGGGTCCAAATCCTTCAATCCGGATCCCGGATGTCCCTCTTGCATTTTTATGCCGGTTCTTCTCTACGAATATTATAATGGAATGGTATACTCGACGAATCTATGAGTTTTTTCAAAAGAAAATAAAAGACTATTTTTGGTTCTTATATAATTTTTGTATCTGAATGTGACTTTGTATTAGTGTTTCTCGTAAAAACAATCTTCTTATTTACGAATTAACACTTTTGGAGCCTTTCTGAACGAAACACAGTTTTTGTAGGAAACATAGGAACATTCTGTAGTGTGCCGAAATATTTTTCAGAGACTTTTAGAGTCTTCAAGGATGCCTTCCAGGACACATGTTCGATATTCAAGGAAAAGCGATTATGGGTTCAAGGGGACCTCATTTTTGATGAGAAATGGAATGCCACTTTTAAATTTCTGGCCAATATTATTTAATGTTTGGTCTCAAACGTACAGGATCCAAAAAACCCCATTATCAAACATTCTTTCATTTCTGGGTTTATCTTTTCAAGTGTATAATAAATTCTTCGGCGGAGGAATCAATGCTAGAGAATTTCATTTCTAGGACTATTCTACTAAGAAACTGTGATACCATAGTCCCATTATGCCTCTTGTTCGATCAATTGTCTTAAAGCTAAAGTTTGTACCGTTCCCGGGCATCCCTATTATGTAGCCGATTTGGCCCACGATTTATCAGATTGTGATATTATTATCATTGGGCCCGGTTAGGTAGAAAATCTTTCTCACTGATCCATAGTGATCCGCAAAAAAAAACGAGTTTGTATCGAATGAAGTATATACTTCGACTTTTCGTGTGCTGGAACTTTGGCCCGTAAAACCATAAAAGTACAGTACGCAGTTTTGGCAAAGATTAAGTTCGGGGATATTAGAAGAATTCTTGACGGACGAGAACAAGTTATTTTCTTTGATCTTCCCCCAAATACACTTCTTTTTATTTACATGGATCCATAGGAGAACGTATTTGGTATGTGGATATTATCCGTTATCAAGACTGGTAACTAATTATCATAAAATTAGGCATAAAAACAATCAAAGAAATAGAAGATATACTTAGAAAGGATCTAAGATATAGAGATCAAGCGAAAAACGTTATCACGAATTCTCATTTCGAAATGCTCATGTGCGTAGGTGTAGTGGTTGAACAACTGAGAGTCAACTTTTTATCTTTCTTCTTTTTTGTTTCGGGATGTTTTTATATGTATACATAGGGGAAGTCGTGTGCAATGAAACTGCAAGCACGGTTTGGGGTGGCATTTTTTCCTCTATTGTAACAAGGAAAAGATATTACTCATCCGACTAGTTCCGGGTTCGAGTCACGGGCAAACCTATACGGAAAATAGAAAAATAAATCTTTATTTTCTATTTTATTCACTTCATTTACAAATTAGTCATTCATTTCAAAATTTTATGTATAGTCGTAGATATTGGTGTATTTAGCCGTACGATAGATAAGATAGATCTGTTGTTCTGTGGAGATGGTGACATTGACATAGAAGTCAGCTATACGTAAATAACAAAGTCTTATATATATCTATCCCGTTCTAGTTATAGTTAATACGTGGGCTGGGAGTCCTTAAAAATTGAATAACAAGCTCGTACCATGAATGCAACTGATTTTAGAGAGAGCGAAAGTACAAGGCCTATGGGGTCTTCTGCAACTGGATAACCAGCAACGGAAAACAGTCTTACATTGGGGTGGTTTCGGTGTTTTGATGATCCCTACCTTATTGATAGCCAAACTTCTGTATTTATTATTCGCCTCATTGTTGATCCTCCGTAGTATAGTGATGGGTATTCGTGAACCGTTTCTGAGTTCTCTATATTTATGAAATAATATATTATCTCTGGTGCTATGATCTACTTCTGCAGCTATAGGTTACATTGTTACCCAATCTGGAAAGCAGCAATCTGATGAGTTGGTTATACAATGGTGTGGGTCCTTATGAGCTAATTGTTAAGTCTTAATTGCGATGTAGTTGTGACAGTGGTCGTGAGTGGGAACTAGTCCGCTGGGATGCGCCTGGATTGGCTTGCTATTCAGCTCTGTTGGCAGCTGCTATGGCTGTTTTCTTGGATTACCCTATTGGTAAAGAAGTTCTCTGATGGTATGACTTAGGGAAATCTGGGTACTTTTCAAACTTCATGATGTTATTCCAGGCAGAACACAAACATCCTTATGCATCCATTTCACATGTGAGGTGTAGCTGGTGTCTTGGCGGCTCACTAGTCCATGCTATGTATGGTTCCGGGTAACCTTCTAGTTTGATCAGGGACACCACTGAAAACGAATCTGCTAACGCAGGTTAGATCGGTTCAAGGAGCGAAGAGATTTAATATCGTAGTGGCTAATGGTTATTGGGCCCGCATTGATCTTCAATATGCTAGTGTCATACAACTCTCGTTCTTTAATTCTTCTTCGGATGCTTGGCCTGGTGTAATGGTATCTGGTTCACTGCGTTTAGGAATGAGCAACATGGCTTTCAACTAAATGGTGTTCAATTTCAACCAATCACGTTAAGTGACAGTCAGGGCGTGTCATGTAACATGGGCTGATATCACAACCGTGTGCTAACCTTGGTATGGGAAAGTACATAAATGCCAGGAACGTAATGAATCACAACTTCCCTTAGACCTAGCGGCTGTCGAAGTTTCATCTACAATGGATAAGATTTTTTGTCTTAGTGTATACGCAATCGTGAACCAAAGTAGCAATACCCAGGCTTGCTTTAGCAAGACATGGGGTATTGCTACTTGGTTGATAACTTTATTTTTTTTTTCACAAAAAAAAATTATTTTCAATTTAAAATTTTTTTTAATTTAATTTAATAATTTGTATATTTTTTATATTTAATATTAAAATGTTTTATTTATTGTTTATTTATTTAATATTAAAAATGTTTTAATTTAATACGTTAAAAATTGTGAACTGAGAATTAATTACGACGAGATATTATCGTTTTCTTTGCCATGTCTCGCAAAAGTAAAGTAGGCGCGAATTCTCCCAATTGTGAATCTACCATACGATCTGTTATATAATAGGAAATGGCCTTTAATTATGAATGCGATTGTAGGGCCAACTTCGTGGGTATAAGAGGTAGAGCCGAGGCACCAAGTTACTATTATTTCTTGTTCCTCTCCTCATGTTGATTTTTTCATTTTTACGATAAATGTGTTAGCTACAAAAGGGTTTTTTTTTAGCGAAACGTTGTCATGTCACACGTGTAGTACTCTTTTTTTGAATTTGTATTTTACAACGTATTGCATTCGATGGTCCATATCTCGATCTAAGTTAAGTATGGAGGTAGAATAAATACAATAATGATGAATGTGAAAAAGATAAAATCCTTTTAGCTAGAAAAGGGGAGGATGTAGCCAAGGGAGAAGAGGGATTGTGAACAACCATGCGCGGGTCAATTCACCTTCGCTTCGCCCATCACATTTTCAAATCAAAAAATTTATTTCAATATTACTATTTACGGCGAAGAAGACTAAAACTATCACTATATTTTTTTCCTTTTTCTAGCTTCTTTCTTCCAAGCGCAGGAGAACACCAAGGGGTTGTGGGTTTTTTTATACCGATGGGGCTCCTCCCCTCACGCCCCATGGGGATGTTCTACCAGGGTTCATAACTAATCTCTTAATACAGGACGCTTACAAGCAAACACTTAGATCCGGCCTCTACCAACTTTTTGGGTCACACCAACAGACCCACTTTTGTCCGACTGTTGCTAAGTCAGTTTTGGATTCAAAACGCCCCCCGGACTCCCCAGATGGTAATCTTAATGTGGCATTTACACTCTTCCTTTGCAAATCAGTTTCGGCTACAGCAACATGCTGCTCTAGCTAATTGTCCACCTACAAGGTGATTTTCTATGTTATGTATGGCCGTGCCTAAGGGCATATCGGTTTGAAGTAGATTCTTCTTTTTTCAAATAAACCCCTTCCAAACTGTACAAGCGTCTTCCAAAGCATATACGGCATTTCTAGATGTATATGAGGATATCTAGACAGATGGATCGTATATTAGAATCGTAGAGGAAGTACAATGAGTGATATAAGGAATCCAATCTGCTGAATCACTCATGTTATGAATCCTTCGACATCATGGTCTCCACGTTCGTCATGGTAGTGTCATGTAGCATTCAGACGATGACGCTATGAAATTACGTCGCTACTTCCACATATTAAGGTACGTAGGAACATCTCTCTTTTTTTTTCTTTCCCCTGGGGGATCTTAATTACCACTGCTTAGCTTCAATTCGCCTCTGACCATCAAATTCCAATGTGGAATACCCTCCTCCACCGCTTTGAAACAAGGGGCTCTTCCGGTTCTGTGCGTGCTTCAACAATTTGTCTTCTCCATATTACATATCTCTATAGTCAATATTTTCTATGAGGAACTACTGAACTCATCACTTTCCTGCCGTTTCTCAACAGTTTTCTGTTGAGGTCCTATCCCGTGAGGTGACTCAAATTGTATCATGATGATTTCTAGGTTTCGTCGTAAACGAATGGTTACTTCCAATTACGTACATCATAGTTCAAACCGCACTCAAGGTAGGGCATTTCCCCCTTGATATAGAACTTCTGTACCAGAAACAATGGTATCCTCCAATTATAGCCCCTCTGGGTGTAAAATATATCTCTTCTCATCACCATCCCCAGAGTGTATGAGACAAATGTATGCATTTCGAATTGAGGGTCGTATTCTATGTTACGAGTCTCCAGATATTTCTTTTTCATTCCGGTCGAAAATCGATTTTACGGTATAGACTCTTATGACCTCCCCCTCTATGCCGTGCGGTCATGATTCCTCTGGCATTACGACCTTACTACACGATGCTGTCCATAGTTCAATTATTCGTGGATTGGATTTCACCTGACTGTTTACGGCTCCAGGCGTGTGCGCGGGGTAGAAGTTTTGTATAAATGTATCGCCGTGTTATTAAGTATTTTGCTTAAGTTCTTTTCTCTATAAGAAGTTTGGATAGAATAACCCGGTGCAGCGTATGATCATACGTCCTTAATGCCTTGTAGTCCCATAATAGGTCCCATTCTCTACCTGTTCTCGGGAGTCGAAATGACTCTTCCAAGCTATTACCTTGACACCAAAGAAAGTTCGACCCAATGCTTTATTTTCCTGTCCTATTTATCCTGATTCGACATTAGAAGTTATGGATTGTTCCCCAATCACCGAATACTTTTTTCTGTAAAGACGCATATTTGATTCCTCCATCACCATTTTCTTCCTATGAGTTCCATATCGATAGAATTCAGTTCTTACTGTTCTATGTTATGGGTAGAATAAACATACCAAGTCGTTTATTATGGATGATGAGATTCCATTGATACAGAGCCAATCCAATAGACTTATTGGAACGTTCCCATTGGTGTGCACCAGCAGGAATTGAACCTACGATTTGCCAATTATGAGTGGGCGCTTTACCATTCAGCCATGGAGCTTAACCAGAGTCATCGTAATATCGTACTATATCGGAAATAAGTATCTCGGATCAATAAGTATAGCGTAAATAAGTATATCGTACATAGTATATCGTAAATAGTATATCGGCTAAAATACGTATATGTAATAAGTATATCGTATAACTAAGTATATCGTAATAATAATTATCATCGTTAATGTATAAATTAAGTATATCGTAATAATTATATCGTAATAAGTATAGCGTATAAATAAGTATATCGTAAATAAGGTATATCGTATCCATAAAGTATATTCGTATAAATATATATCGTAATTTACAAAAAAAATAAGTATATCGTATAAATAGTCATTCGTAAATAAGTATATCGTATAAAGTAATATATCGTAATATGTAGAATAACCAATATTCCATTGCAATAAATCTTTAGTTTGAATAAAATCTTTAGGAGGGAATTTAGGGGACCGACATCATGCAAATTCTGGATCGTCGAATTGAGATTGAGTATTTGAAGAGATCAAGAAGTCTCACTATTCTTAGATTCCGTGGATCGAATACATTTTTTTTTTTTTTTCCATCAAAAGCTTTATAAACTTTTTTACCCCCTAATTTGGATGACCCTCTCTTTCCGTGATTCGCATGGTTCAACAAGCAATCGGATATTATGATCAAAGGTGGTAATCAAAGGTGTGTACTCTTGTATTACGGTCCTTATATTCCGTGTAACAATCGAAGATGGTCGAAAGAAAAAATCTCTATTTGATGGAGCTTCTTCCTATACCCTATGATTCCCTTGGACCCCAGAAATGAGACATTGGAAGAATCTGTTCGGTCTTCCAATATCAAATAGTTGATTGTTTCGTGTCCTGATCCTTCCCAAGGGAACAAGATTCTGAGTTGTTCATGGAGTCCGCAAGAGAGACTTGGGTTCTCCCAATAAATAAAAATTTTATCAGCCTGAATCTAACCGATTCGTCGGGGGTGTAGGAACCGGCATCGAAAAAATAGGGATTCTCGTTGTAAGCTATCTAATGAAACCGTAGCTGGAATAAGATCTCATGCAAATAGAAGAATAGCGAATATGCTGGAGTTTCTTTTTTTAGCCAAAAGTACTATTATCCGATTCCGCAAGGACATGTTGGAATTGGTTTGATCGTCTTTCTCCGAGGAAGAAGCGAAACATAATTCAAACTTTAATTTGGGACAGTCTATTCGAAATCTTATGGAATGACTTGATGTTGTTATCTCATGTCTGCTTTTCGTTAAAAAAAGCAATTGAAGGGGGGGTTTCTTCAAACAACAAGGAGCTGAGCCAACTATCAATCAATGATAATTAAGCATGTCCCCCATCGTCTTCGCGAGAAACAAGTGGGTTATTTCCTTTGCAAAATTGGTTCTATTTCATAATGTGGCATTCCGCCATAGATTCTTCGTTATTTGGGTGAAGATCAGGCACGATCGGATTGTTTTGAGGACGTAATCGGAGAGAATTTGATTTTGGTTAGACAATGGTGTTGTAAACAAGATCGTTTTTAGCACGGTAGGAATTTAATTGTCAAATATTCAATATGATTCACAAGATCTATTTTTCGTTCAATTAAGGGATTCTAGCCATGAAAAGGATCCTGATCAATCATAGATCAATTTCGATTCCATAGAACTGAGGATTCAGAATTCCCACATTGATCGCTCAAACAGACATTCAGCACCTAAAAGAAGATCGATTCTTGGAGTCCTTCCTTTCTTCAAACGGAACGAACAGAGATGAATCAGATCGATTCCCGAAGGCCTTTGTTGGATCTTCCTCAAGTCCCGGCCTAATCACGCACGGAGAAGCAAGAATACTCAATCTGCTTCCGAAGAAATCGACGAATTTCTTGGAATCCGAAAGATCAATTCGTTCTTTTTTCTCTTACAGAGGGTCAGAACTTCATCGTAGGTTCGAATCCTATTGAGAGTCGCACTAGAGATCAGAAATTTTGAAGAAAAACCAAGATGTTTTCTTTTGTCCCTTCCAGGCGATTGGAAAATAAGAAATGGTGAATCTTGCAAGATAATTATGTATTTACAAAATACCGTCTCAATTCATCCTTTTTTCATCAGATCCGGGTGTGAGATGGTTCCGAGGATGAACCGTATATGGCCAGGTCCACATAAGATTTCATTCTTGCACAAAAAATCCATTTTTTGATTTATTTCATCTATTCCATGACCGGAACAAAAGGTGATACCCGTTACACCACGAGTTTTGGAATAGAAGAGAGCTTTCAGAATGGCAGATCTATTACATCTATCATACCGATCCGGATCTGTTGTATCATAGGGGTATTTGCCTTTTCTATTGATTCCACGGGTTGGACAAAAAATCATTCGGGAATTAGGGTTTCAGCCCAGAGAGGATCGAAAAAGAATCTTTATTGGGATTCTCCTCCTCTTTTTTATGAAGAGAATAATCTTTTTTTATCGAAGGATCAGAAAAAAATCGGTCCGGATCTACTGCGGGAATGATTCGGAAGATCCAAAACTAAAAACAGCGTATTTTCTAGCAACAACATAAGGGAGGCTGTCAATCAATATAGATTGATCCGAAATCTGATTCAAATCCAATATAGCATATGTGGTACATAAGAATGTATCTACTCGATTCTTTTTAATGACTAGATTCGATCGCAACTTCGATATGAATTCAAGGATCAATAGAAATGATACTCCTGAATCATATAACTATAATAAATATAGCTCAACAACAATTATCGATTTGAAAAAGAGTCCAGAAGAAATGGTTTGATCCTCTTTTTGTCTCGGGGGGAACCGAGAGCTCCATGAATTCGGGATCCCTGATGTATCTAGATACAATGGTCCACTGATAGCAAAGAATTTTCCAGGAAATTTGGAACATTTCGTTTTCTGACCAGAAGAACCGTTTCAGTAGGTTCGAGTCGTTACTTATTCCTCAATATGCGATGATTGGTCCGGGCGACGGACAAACAAAATTTGTCTAAGATCCTTCGGTTTTCTTTGTCCCAGTCCACTTCGGTTTCTTTTGTCCAGTCACTTCCCTTTTTTGTCCAAGTCCTTCCTGTTTTGTCCAAGTCCTTCCCTTTTCCTTTGTGATCCGGAATATCCCATTCTAGGTCCGAGTCCCATCCGTGAATTGAACGGTCCGCATGACAACTCCGCATCAGTTGTTAGAATCAATAGGTGTTCAAATCGTTCATTGAATAAATTGAAACCCCTTCTTATGGGCTGATCATGATACTTCCCCCTACCCGGAATTCTTTATCAATGGAGAACCAACATTACCAGTTTTTGTTCAAAAAGATACCAAGTGGATGATTGACCATTCTATACTAGAAAATAATCGCAATAAATCCGTTTTGATAACAAAGATTCCGATTTCCAATGATATTCCATGATCAAGACAATTGTCTTGATCCCGTGAAACCAGTTCATAGAAGCTTCATTTGATATCTCTTCTTATAAAGCAAATCGACTTCGATTCTTGAATGATCCCAAATCATTCTTGTTCCTATTGTACCACAAGATTCCCTTTTTATGTGGATACCCGTATCAATAATTAGAATCTTACATATTGACCAATTCCTCACTAACTTGTTCATATCGCAACAAAATATTTTTCTTCGGGGTCTAAAAAAAAAACATATTTTTTTGGAGAGAGATAATATTTCACCATCGAGTCCACAGTATCTACCATATCATACCTAAAGATTTTCCACAAAGGGTACCAAACGTATAACTGTACAACTCTTATCCGTTTTCATTCGACCGGCCATTCGTTCAGTAAGCTATTTAACCTCGATCGCAGACATTTCTGCAACACCTCTAACAGAGAAAAAATAGTCATTTTGGAAGAACTTATTGTCATCCCTCTTTCAGATATGAATCTTCTGATTCAGAAGGAGAACTGGCAATCGGGTATCTCAGTTTCAATTCAAACATGGGTTTTGATCACACTCCAGTTCTGAGAAATATTTACCGAGCCGGAAAGAGTCACAAACAACGGAGTCTTTCTCTAAAAGAAATGCGTTGAGGAAACGGCAGATGTTAGAACCCTTTGCAACGAGATAGGTTTTTTCAAATCTCTCAAAATTGAAATCTGTTCCAAACAAAATGGAATCCTTCCAACATAGAGCCATGGTTCCTTACTTCGCAGAGTGGCATCTCTAAATTTCACCCTTTTAGATACTTTGTCAACCCATTTGTCGAGTCTAAGTACAGTCAACAAATTTGTTGATCCATTTTAAAATTTGTATCCATTTCCATGATATTATGTCAGGATCGATATATCATGGCCAATTCCCGCAAAGATTTCTTCCACCATGGACTCTGATAATTAAGATTTCGGGGAGTTTTTAACAAGTAATCTTCTTCGATCCGAATACATGATTCATCTAAATAATGATCCCCCGTTCCATTGATATTACCATCTGAGATCAACAACTGCTCGGGATTGGAGTTCCTCTATTTCAATCTTTTTCCTTCTTCTTGTTGGCTGGATATCTCGTTCTTATACATCTTCTCTTTGTTTCCCAAGCTCTAGTGAGTACAGACAGAGTTGAACAGCCAATCTTGATGATTCCAATCATACATGTTGAGTTTCGAAAAACTTTTGAGGTGGGTATCCTACATCTGAACTGAATTCTTTCTGTTAAAGAATGCTCTGTTCAGTTGTTCGAGAAACATTATGGATATTCTCTGAAGAAATACGGGTTTTGCTTTTGCTTTTGGGTGGCACATGCTCTTGGTCGCTTGTGGGGTTCAAATCAATACGTTTAGGAGAATATTTGAATATCCATCTCATCGTGGATCTCATAAGTAGGTCATATCACATCCCATCATCCATAAGTATCAACCCAAATCCCATCATCCGAAATCACTTTTTCGAGAAATCAGACATCTAAGTCTGACAAGTAAAGATCTATTCTTGATAAGAAAAAAAAAGGTGAACGTGATGGATTGTGAGAAAATAGCATCCTGGGGTCTCGAACGTGATTCGATTGATGATGAAAAGAGAATCTTGGTTCAGTTTCTCACCTTAACGACAGAAAAAGGATTGTCAAATGTCTATTGAGTCTGACCATATGATCATTTATCAAAGAATGACTCTGGTTTTCAAATGAATTGAAACAACCGGCATCAATTTACTTACATACTTAGTTTGACAAGTATATAATAATTCTGAGTTCAATGGATCCTGTTTTAGCAAAAGACGGTATTCCCTTGCTCATTACAACAATACTTAGTCACAAACCTCGTGGGGGCAATAGTTTCATGCGCCATGCACATGGAAAACCCTTTTCGGCCCGCTTACCCTTATCCCCTTCGTAGGAGTATTTTAGTGATAGGTTCTATAGGAAACTGGACGATCCCTATTTGGTAATCCTAGCACAAACCCTATGTTCCTTTCATTACGGTCAATTCCGAACAAGGTTTCCCGATGACAAGCCTAAAGATTATTTTCTTATGTACGATTGTGATGATGTGATAGGTGTGCTATAGCGGGGATATTTGATGATAGTGACGATCTCGATATTGATGATAGTGCCGATATTGATGATGACCTTTGATACGGCACTGCTAACTATGTAATTACGCCGAATAGACCGATTTGAATATCACCTTTCATTCGTATTAGCAAAAGCAATGTCTCCTTGCATAATATGGATTCCAAACATTCAGGATCTGTATATGAATGATCGAATACTTATCCCTCGTCTATTAGAAACTCGCTCTCCAGGATTGTGAAGATTTTCCACTAGAACTATTCTTGTTATGCTTCGACTCCTTTCCCAAAAAGTGGATCCCGGCTCTAATAGCTTCCGAATAAATTAAATACATGCATAATACGAAGGCTTCTTATTCCGGAAACAACGAAAGCATTTTTCATTCTTTCATATACTAGGGAGTTCACTTGGGAAAGAAATGTTCCCTACTAACGGATTGGGTCCATACACCATGGGTTCCAATGTCCGAGATCTTGTAGCACTTATCATGAGGGGCCTATCATTAGTCTTACACAGAATAAATCATTATAGAAACTAATCAATTAGATAGCTCTTCTAGACAAACTGGGATTTGCGATCCTCCAGGTAGATCGTTTCATGATCATTGGATCCTTTTCTAGCATATAGGACGTTCGTTGCACAAAAGTGTACGTCTAAGTATTGCCCCATAGTCCATATCTACTATAATGAATAAGAGTCTCAAAGTGGGATTCTTATTTGTAGCAAAATTGTACTTCGAACTTGGTAACAGCATGAAGAAATTTAACTGATACTTGTCGTTTTATTATCTTTGATTGGGTTCTGCCGGATCGGGCGCTCAGACTTTGTCTCACCCGCCTGATGAAAAAAAAACGGATCACTTCTTATAGATTCGTTGATAAGGATTTCTGAAGTCTAGTTCATTGCCTTTAAGTAGAGAGCGCTCTGGTGGGACCCTCCGGCAGAAAAAGATTGCAGTCGTTTTTGATACTACTCGAGTGACATTAATTACTTCTTCGGTTCGAACAGTTAGATCTATCACAACCGATCTTGTTCTCGTTGATCAGAGATTTCTATATGAAAAAATACGATCGGGAGTTTTGAAGAAGATAATAGGGTCGCGACCCCTTGGCAACAGATAAAGGATGATTTATATTTCATCACATGTTTTGGGCTCCTAGAATCTGCGCCCTTGTGGCAAACTATGTGATTGTATTGAAAATAAGCCACTTTTCTCTATCGGCTCGGGGCAAGGGACCTTTTCATGAGAGGATAGGCTTCAAGAGAATGTTCTGATTCTTGCAGAGTGAAACCATGCAGTACCATACCTAGAAGATCTTGCCAAGAACAGGCTTTTTTTCGGAGTAAGCCATTCATTTTTGGAACCCTGCGGATCCATTCGTTTGTCCTATTCAAAGACAGCCCTTTGTCTCGTGTTTTCACGTCGAGAATTCTTTGCAGATGAAGAGATGTCGGTGCTTATTTAATTCCCAAACAAACTTCTACTCTATGTAGAAATGCTGGTTTCTCAAAGAATACGAAGAAAGGTACTCGAATTGTTGATTCATCGCCATAGATGGACTTAGAAGCATAGTCCTTATCTAATGGATCTTTCCTTTCTAATCCTCTATCCCGGAGTTATCAGTATTTTCAAATCTGTCCTATCTAACGGAACGCTATTGGATCAAATACACAAAGACAATGTTTTAGAAAGGGATGGCTTTTTTCCTCGGATGAAATGAAACTTTGATGTCATGTAACCGATAAAGATTTCCGAGCCCCATTCCTTAGCCGGAAAGATATGTGGCCTGAAAAAGGGATGTAAGTGAACAGGATTGCCTGGTTGGTAAGTCGTGGCACATTTTTTTATTCCATATTTTGACCTTAAGCTCCATGGACAATATGCTACTGCTGAAACTGGAAGAAATTGAAATCTTAGACAAACACTATGTTGGGGCTGATATGACCTGCCTAAACAATAATTCTTGGAACGCGAACACCAAGTCTATTACGCACTACTCAAGGACAATTTCCCCTTATGAACCATGTAAATCCATCGGAAAATAAAAACTACCATGTCCGATGAATGCTTGTTGCTATCTGCTCACTAACGATCATTGTTTACTGGAATACTAAAGAAAATAGATAGACATTTCTCTATCGTCTCAGTGCTGGATCTTCTCAATTGGAAGATCCCCCATTGGATAATAACCATATTCCAGATGACCGAGCCTAATTCTAATTGTTTTGTTCGCGAAAGCAAGATATCCACTTCGGCCGGTTTCGTCCGCTATTCGATATCACGACCAGAGGTAACTGATTCTCTTTCGGATTAGGGCCTGAAAGTAGAAGGAAGGCCGGGTTCCACAGACGTCTGTCTCCCACAGACGTCTGTCCTATTCTCAGTACTTCACCGACCCGATCCATTTTGGGAACGTCCGTGCCAAAGTCACTGAATGGTAATCGCCATCCCTAAAACGGACTATATATGTACTTTATCTGCTGGTTATGGTACTGTGGGTATTTTACCAGAGTGTTTATCATCTACCCTTGTGTGATTCCTGCTTGATCCTATACTCGTTGTTGGTGCGGGGCGACGATTTTCCAAACGTGACTCCTGCATTCTTAGATAGAGAAGATCGCCAAGATTTTTCGTGATCCCCTCGCCCTGCCGACCTTTCGCAATCCAACAGCTCGGCCGGATCGTGGGGCGTTGCCGGAATACTTCGTATCAACAGATAAGATACCGTTATATCATATTGATTATATCCGAAATCTGTTTATTGAATTGCTCATTCATGCATTTCTAATATTATGCCTTGAAGAGGACTCGAACCTCCCCGCTCTTTAGCACGAATTTGAGTCTCGTCGTGTCTACCATTTCACCATCCAAGGCCTTGAAAGTGAATCGTATTCAGTAATATGATCTCTTCTAATGTTATATATGGATTATGAACAAGGTGGAGTGTTGGATATTTCTATCGATCGGTCAGGTCATATAGTAAGGCCCGGTTCCAGACATCAATTTGCTTCGATTGAATTATTCCGGAGGAATACCTTATATTACACAAAGGATGTACCCATCAAGACCTATTTCTCGCTTCAATAGAAGCCCAAAAAAGAAGTGAATATGGTACCCAATTCCGATATATATTCAACAGCAGGTCCGATTACGCTATTCTAATCCAAATCGAATTAACGACGTAGCGATCCCATATGTAACACAGTAATCTACTTACAACTCTCGAATGACCCATTCCTCATCATAAAATTGTACATCCCCTATTCGTTCTTGGTCCGTTAAGTGATGAACTTATAATCTGATGATCGAGTCGATTCCATCCCATGATTAGAGTTCCATAACCCCAGCCCATTCCCAGTTTGGGTGGCTGTACAGATCTACTAATTCTTTATTTCCCGTTAGTAGAGGGATCTTGAACTCGAATAACCTAGAAGCTAAAAAAGGTTAATCCTGAAGCAATTTGCAAATTGGGTTCATTGATATTCCTGGGTATAGAGGGATCTCTCACACATACAGTCATACCCATCGATGGAATTGTTTGATCTTAAGAATGGATAATCTCTATACTTTCGCACGTAAAAAGGTTATTCTGTGAATTTTCGTCCATCCTTAATAACTTGATTATTTAGATAATAGTAATAGAAACAACGCGCGTAGAGTCTTGAAACCAAGACATATAGGCCTGCCTGCCCATCCACCCCAGATAGATTGAGTTTTTTCCGTAAAAACCTGGCTAGTGGAGGAAGACCTCCTAGGAGAAAGACTAGGGCTGGAAGAGAGAGCCAAGAAAAGTATCTTCGTGTATAAGTCCTGCATTATCTCTGATGTTATCAGTTCCGGTAGCGTAGACCAAATAAACAATGCAAGTCAAAAGTCCTAGATTCCTTGTATATAGAAACAGCATATAAATTTATCAATGCTTGCATATCCATCATTGAGTCTCAACAATTATTCCAATAATACATATTCCGATTTGACCGATGGACTAATATGCAAGCATACGTTTTTCATGCGTGGTTGAGTAATATCAATGAGATCCCCAATATCATGCTAAGCATAGCTAGGATTTCCAGAAGAATATGCCATTCGTTTTGATGAGAAATAAAAAGGAAATATCGAAAATTCGCGTGGCTGTAACTTAACAGCTACTTCGAAGTGAACAGAAAGAAAGCAACGACTGAGTGGAGAGTCAGAGTGTCGAAAAGAGATTCCCTCACTTCTTTCTCTCATTCAAACCGTGCATGAGACTTCATCTCGCCCGCTCCTAAGGGAAAAGCAGAAGAACTCAGCTCTGTCCTTTTGATTACCGTCCTCGCGTATGTATACAGACCGAATCCTTCGATTCTAAAAGGATTTACTAATCCTTAACTTTTGTCGAGAATCCTGCATCCCGTGGTTGTGAATGAACTGATTTTTCATCCTTTCGTACCTGGTTCCGTATGAGCAAGTCAGAAATATTGATAAATAGACCTCTGATTTGATTCGTTCTCACTAAGCCTGCGATATCATCTTTAGGGGATCCTTTTTGTCAACGGATGCTCCTATTACAACTCGTATTCTCTGAAGGAGTCGAACCAACTATGTGCATCTACATTCATACATTCAAGCATTGTATACGTCATTAGTCCGTCCTTTGTCAAGGAACTACCCGCTAAAACGAACTTTGCAAATGGATCTGTTTATCATAAGAGATTCGTTTTTCCTGAACCCGGCTCACTTGAAGTGTTATTTGAACAAAAGAGCACAATAACTTTTGGTAAAAGTTGTCCTTGGTCCGAGTGGGGGATAGTCATTTCGGTCTTCTGCATGTCATATGATTTTTGAAAAATCCAACCATCTTCAGAGATTAGATATAGAGGTATGAATTTGTCGAACGAACCGCACTCCTCCTTCGTATCTCCGGATCCATTGATGAAAAGGGGCCTGGGGAAAGCGTTGAACCCAATTCCTCCAGTGATGGATATAAGCGCAATTGAAATTCTGGGGATTAATACATTGTGTATTGAGAAGACCATTCACTATTTCTTTGAAGCTCGATCTCCCCCCCAGATTAACCATATAGCCAGAGAAACCATGAACCAGAATATACGATCTTGCCCACCCATAGTAAATATGTCATAGTACCCATTCATTAGACCGTACACTGCTCCTTGGTATATTCCAGATAATATGTAGAACATAACTGAAACATCTGTAGCTACAAAGATAGTTATTCTCGTTACACCAACATACAAAACCTTCCTCCTAAGATAGCTGTAATACGGACCAGAAACTCTGTTATAGCCTTTCCTGTACTTCATGTACTCTACGGCATAGAGGATACATAGCGTTGACATAGTACAAATTAAGAATTGAAAGATTTCGTTGAAATTGTTCGTTTGGAATTTCCCGAAAGCTAATTATAGTTCTTCTCTCCATCGGAACAATAGGGCCGTTATTCTTATTAACTAAACTTGTTTGAAGAGATGAAATAGAACCCAGTCATTCCTTTGATCAAGTGTCAGCGATCATCAGTAAGAAAATTAGGCCAAAAATTAGTAATGCCTTCTGGGAAAATGAACTTCCATGGAAGAGAAGCAAATGAACGCTTTCATAAAATTCTCGTAATCGAGAATGAGTTTTCATCTGTACATGCCCGATCATAATTGATTAACTGCATCCATCTCCGACCAGTCCCATTGGTTTTTCGACCTTTCTAATTTTTGGAATGGGGATATTTACCGGATCCCCATGCTAGATCAACCCTTATGTCCATTATTCCTAAGATTCCTCTTTCTTATTCTTAAGCAAGCCCCGATAGGTGGCTTAGTGATCAATGATTTCTGTTTCATCTTTCGTTTCCTTTGGTTTGTTTCGAGAAATCTATCGTCCGATTCTTTTTCGATTGATCTTTTCCGATCGAGATGTATGGATCCATGGTGTCCTATATAGATCCTGTTCATGGATTAACGAAAATGTGCAAAGCTCTATTTGCCTCTGCCGATTCTATTAGTCTCTTTCCTTTTTTTTGGCGTATGCATCGCCACTGCACCTTTGGCAGCATCTACTAATTCGGCACTTAATTTGAAAGCCATATTTCGAAACCCGACGTTTTCGAGGGGGGATGCCCCTAATAACCCACCGAATGGCAAGTGCTTTTTCCTTGTGTAATCCTATTTCATAGGAACTGATGGGTCGATCCGCCTACCACGTCTTGCTTTACTACTGCTATATCGGGAGTTACTCCACGTATGCTTGACGTAAAACAGATAGTGGAATTGTTTTCTGTCCTTTTGGTTTATCTCTCTTTTTCATGCTCATAGATAATTGATAGCCAATGATTTTTTTCTCCGGTGTTTCAGGGGGGAATACGTTTTAACCAACATTTAACTAATCGATTACGTAATTGGATCGGATCTGGCCGTTTTTTTCTTCTGTCAGTACTCGACTGACATGGGCCGTGAAAGATTTTCCGAATCAGTTTTCTTTTTATAAGGCTAAAAACGAAATTACTTAATTTTTGGCTTTTTGGACCCCTATTTGTAGGGTGGATCTCGAAAGAATATGAAAGAGCTCCCTCCAAGCCGTACATCGACTTCACATCGAATACGCTTTCCCAGAATTCTATATGTATCTATGAGATCGAGTATGGAATTCTGTTTTACTCAAGTTAAAATTGTGGAGTTCCGTTTTTCCCTCCTTTCCTGCTATATTGGAAATCCTGTATTTACATACCTACGGTCCCGATTCCTTCGTTTTCGAAATAGTGTAAGTAAAAAGAATTGCTTCGAATCTTGCTATTTGACTCGGACCCTTTCTACAAAAGCGAGGTATTTCGAATTGTTGTTGGACACGGACGAAAGTAAGGGAAACCTCTGTAAATGATTTCAATATTGGACCTTGGCATATAATGTTCCGATCAATCTCTTTAGAAGGAGAAGATCTTTTGTCTCATGTATCCTGCTCCATTCCCCTTACGAACTTCGTTATTGGTACCATACCTTCACATGTTCTGCGATTCACATGGCATCATCAAATGTACAAGTCTTGGATAACTCTACAACGCACTAGAACGCCCTTGTCGGACGATGCCCTTTACTCCGACAGCATCTAGGGTTCCTCGAACCATGTGTATCCTCACACCGGGTAAATCCTATAAACCCTTCCTCCTCTTACTTAATACTACAGAATGTTCTTTAAATTTTTTTGGCCAATACCGAGGTATATAAGCGTGATTTCAAATCCATAGGTTTTAATCGTACTCTGGCAACTTTACGTAGGGCAAGTTTGGTTTTTTTGGGGTGATCGTGGAAAAGTTGACAGATAGTCACCTTACTACTGTCCTCTACAAACCGTACTGAATTTTCACCTCATACGCTCTCGTTCAAATCTCTTCGAGTAATTGGACTTTTCTTCGTTCGAGCATCTCCTCCCTTATTCCAACTTCTCGTCCCGAAGCGTAACGAAGCCACTTCAGTCACGTTTTCATGTCCCATTGAACACATTTCCATTTATGATCAAAGGGGAAGATTATTCTTTTTTTACCAACATTGGCCGATCAAATCAGATCTTATAATAGACAAGAAATCTTTCTCGATCACTCCCCTTGCCCGTATTTTTTCGGGGGGGGGGAGAATCAGAAAGACCTTTTCGAGTTTGAATTTGTTCATATTGGAATCTGGCTCTTCTATCTTCTACTTATTTTGAATATCTACTTCCTTTTTTTTTCTTTTATTCTTTATTCATTTCGATTTTTCTTGGGACCCTCCTCTTTTCGTTTATTTCCCTTCCATCATTCTTAAGTTCCCATGGGTTGTTGATCCTGTATAATCTGCTCCATTTTCCAGCGAGCGGAAGGGTACGAAATAAATCAGATTTAAATTTTTCGATCACAAACAAAAGTACTATGTGAAATCTTCGGTTTTTTTCCTCTTCCTCTATCCCTACCCCAGCTACCCAGCGTTGAAATCAATAGAGAACCTTTCTCTGTATCTATCGATATTATTACATTCCAATGCCTTCCGCGCTACCTCCCAAGGAAAATCCCGAATTGATCCAAAATTGCCGGGTTAGTGTGATGAGCTTATCCATCGCGTGTTATGCCCTCTTCAAATAGAAATTCATTTTCTGAAAGATCCCTGGCTTTCGGTGCTTTTGTGGTCGTCGAGACCTTTCGATTACCTATGTTGTGTTGCAGGGATATCCATATGCTCCGATCGATTGCGTAAGGCCCGCGGATCATGAACCGGGTAAGTATACAGAAAAGCAGTGTTTTTTCTATTATATCTTAATATTAGTATTAGTTAGTGATCCCGGTTCGGATTATATTAATTAGTTAGTGCTCCCGTTCGTAGTCCTTTCTTCCGTGATGAACTTTGGCACCAGTCCCTACATTTTGTCTCGTGGGGACCGAGGGAGAACGGGGCTCCGCGGAAGAGGGTTGTACCGTGACGAGAATCAAGGAGGTCACCTGCTTCAAATAGACAACATGATCTGGCAATGCACTGGAGTGACCTCATTCGATCCGAATGAATCGGCTTTCCCAGAGGTAAATCTTTGCCTGCTGGGCAATAGGATAGTACTTTACAAATTCTGTCTCGGTAGTACCTGTAATTTCTATTACTATGCATTAATATTTCTATAACTAGAAATTACTATTTCTATTAACTATGGAAAGTATAATGAAAATGAAGTAGTTAATGGGGGGTTTACCATTATCCTTTTCTTGTATGTATTCCCTAAGAAAGTCAATTTTGTCCTTTTATTTTTCGATGTCTCAAAAGGGTGTGGAACACATAGTACTCTTGAATGGAAATTGAAAGAATGTACCCATCCTTCGGAATGGGAAGATCTTTGGCGCAAGAAGAATGGGTATCTATACCATCTGGACTTGGTTCTGCTTCCCCTCTTTTTTTAACATACCGATCGGGTTCTCCTCCTCCCAGTATCGAATAGACATGCTGAACAAATTCTTCTTCATTTAAAACCTGCTCTGCTCGATTTAGATCGGAAAATCGTAGGATTTTATGACACCATGTGCATGGCTCGAACCGTAGTCAATCCTATCCGATAACAGTGACAATTGATCCAATTTTTCCCATTTTTTACTATCCTACCCATTATTTTACCTATCCATAATCGTGCGAAGAAGTCCTCGGCTCCAAGTTGTTCAGGACTAGGCTTATTTTTCTCGACCCTTTGCCTTAGTATTATTTAGTTCTATTTCTCGATGGACCGGGAATGTATAATCAGCGGTAGAGTGTCACCTTGAGTGGGGGAAGTCATCAGTTTTTGCGAGCCTGATTATCCCTACACCCAATGTAAGTTTTTCTATTTGACTTGCTCCCCCGCCGGATCGGAACGAGAATGGATAAGAGGCTTTGGGGATTGACGTGATAGGGTAGGGATGACTATATTGCTGGGAGCGAACTCCCGTCTATATGAAGCGCATGGATACAAGTTTAGGCCTTAGAAGAAAGAGAATTCGAATCAGCTTTGTCTACGAACAAGGAAGCTCATAAGTATGCAAACATGAATCTCATGGAGAGTTCCGATCCTGTCTCAGGATGAACGCCTGGCGGCATCTTAACACATGCAAGTCGGACGGGAAGTGGTGTTTTCCGTGCGACGGTGAGTAACGCGTAAGAACCTGACCCTTTGAGGGCACACAACTGGCACACGGTTGCTAATACCCCGTAGGCGAGGAGCCAAGGAGGAATCCGCCCGAGGAGGGGCTTGCGTCTGATTAGCTATTGTTGAGGTAATAGCTACCAAGGCGATGATAGTAGCTGTCCGAGAGGATGATCAGCCCACTGGTACTGAACCCGGCCCATACCCTACGGGAGGCAGCAGTGGGTATTTTTCCCCAATGGGCTAAAGCCTGACGGAGCATGCCGCGTGGGGTAGAATCCCACGGTCGTGAACTTCTTTTCTCGGAGAAGAACAATGACGGTATCTTGGAATAAGCATCGTCTACTCTGTGGCCCCAGCCCGCGGTAAGACAGAGTATGCAAGGCGTTATCCGGAATGATTGGGCGTAAAGCGTCTGTAGTGGCTTTTTCAGCTCCGCCGTCAAATCCCAGGGCTTCAACCCTGGACATGCGGGAACTACCAAGCTGGCTTACGGGAGTGGCAGAGGGATTTCCGGTGGAGCGGTGAAATGCGTAGAGATCTAAAGAACACCAACGGCGCGAAAGCACTCTGCTGCCGACACTGACAACTGAGAGACGAATGCTAGGGGAGCAAATGTTAGATACCCCATTAGTCCTACCGTCACGATGGATCTAGCGCTGTGCGTATCGACCCGTGCAGTGCTGTGGCTAACGGTTAAGTAGCCCGCCTGGGGAGTACGTTCGAAGAATGCAACTCAAAGGAATTGACGGGGGCCCTCACAGCGGTGGATCCATGTGTTTATTCGATGCAAAGCGAAGCAACCTACCAGGGCTTGACATGCCGTGAATCCTCTTGAAAGAGAGGGCCTTCGGGACGCGGACACAGGTGGTGCATGGCTGTCGTCATCTCGCCGTAAGGTGTTGGGTTAGTCCCGCAACGAGCGCACCCTCGTGTTTTTTTTTAGTTTGCCACATTGAGTTTGGACCCCTGAACAACTGCCGGTGATAAGCCGAGGAAGGTGGGGATGACGTCATTCATCATGGCCCCTTAATGCCCTGGGGACACCACTGCTACATGCCGTGACAAGGGTCGCGATCCCGCTAGGGTGCGCTAACCCCAAAACCCGTCCCAGTTCGGATTGCGGCTGCAACCGGCCTGCATGAAGCCGAATCGCTAGTAATCGCCGGTCGCCCACGGCGGTGAATTCGTTCCCGGGCTGTACACACCGCCCGTCACACTCTGTGAGCTGGCCATGCCCGAAGTCGTTACCTTAACCGCAAGAGGGGATGCCGAAGGCGGGGCTAGTGACCTGAGTGGTCGTAACAAGGATCCGTACTGGAGGTGCGGCTGATCCCTCCTTTTCAGGGAGAGCTAATCCTTATGCTTGTTGGGTATTTTGGTTTGACACTGCTTCACACCCAAAAAAGAAGCGAGTACGTCTGAGCTAGCTTGGATAATGGAAGTCTTCTTTCGTTTCTCGACGGTGAAGTAAGACAAAGCCAGGACTTATGATCCGTAGGTCTGACAAGTTATTTGATATGATCCCCTTTTTTACGTCCCCATGTTCCCCCCCCCTCCCGTGTGGCGAACATGGGGACGTAAAAAGGCAAGAGGAGTATGGGTTTTTCTCGCTTTTTTGGCATAGCGGCCTCCCCTGGGAGGCCCACACGACGGACTATTATCTCAGTGTAGAGCGCGCCTGATAATTGCGTCGTTGTGCCTGGGCTGTGAGTGCTCTCAGCCCCTGTAATTTCAATGTGCTCATCATCGCCTGACCCTGAGATGTGGGACATCCATGGCACATATCATGGCGTCACTCCCTCCTGTTTTCGAACGTATTGAAACCCAACTTCTCCTCATGAGGATAGATGGGGCGATCAGGTGAGACCATTAGTATCTAAACTTCTTTCACTCGTGGGATCCGGGCGGTCCGGGGTGACCACACGTCTCCTCTCGTCTCGAGATCCATACATCCCTTATCAGTGTATGGACAGCTATCTCTCGAGCACGGTTTAGGTCGGCCTCATGGGAACATGGCGCACCTAACAACGGGAAATGTAGCACTAACACCGCATCTACAGACCCAAGAACTACGATTCGCCCCTTTTCATCTGGTGTGAACGGAGGGATCGTACGATTCGCGCCTTTTTTTCATGCTTTTCCGAGGGTCTGGCGAAAGCAGCATCAATGGACTTTTCCCTAATCCTCCCTTCCCGAAAGGAAGACGGAATTCCTTTTTCCTTTCCGCAGGGACCAGGAGATTTTGACGAGCCATAAGAAGAATTCTTGGTAATAAATAATCACCTTCTTGTCTTCGACCCCCTCAGTCACTACGAGCGCCCCCGATCAGTGGCAATGGGCTGTGTCTATTTATCTATCTCTTACTCGAAATGGGAGCAGGTTTGAAAAAGGATCTTAGAGTGTTCTATGGTTGGCCGGAGGGTCTCTTAACTCCTTCTTTTGTTCTTCCCATCGGAGTTATTTCCCAAGAACTGTCATGTAAGGGAGAAGGTGGAACAAGCACCCTTGAAGAGCGCATACCACGAGAGTTGTATGCTTGCGTTCGGGAAGGATGATCGCTCCCGAAAAGAATCTATTGATTCTCTCTCAATTGGTTGATCGTAGGTGCGATGATTTACTTCACTGGCGAGTCTCTGGTCAAGTCCAGATGGCCCAGCTGCGCCAGGAAAAGAATAGACGAAGCATCTGACTCTTTCATGCATACTCCACTTGGTCTCGGGGGATATGCTCCAGTTGTAAGCTCCGCTCTTGCAATTGGTTCGTTGCGATTACGGGTTTGTGTCATTGTCCAGGCGGTATGATAGTATCTTGTACCTGAACCGGTGGCTCACTTTTTTTCTAAGTACTGGGGAAGAGGACGCGACACTGCCACTGAAAGACTCTACTTAGACAAAAGGATGGGCTTGTCACGAACGTAAGGAGGTAGGAGGGCATTTGGTCTTCATGATGGATCGACATGGACGAGTAGTTGGAGTCGGCGGCTCTCCTAGGTTCCCTCATCTGGGATCCCTGGGAAGAGGATCAAGTTGGCCCTTGCAATAGCTTGAGCACTATCTCCCTTCAACCCTTTGAGCGAAATGTTGTCTCAAAAGGAAGTAAAATCCCCCCCCAATGGCCCGACACCCCATCGTCCTCCACCCCGTAGGAACTAGTGAGGGTCGAGATCACCCCAAGGAACGCCTCGGCCTCCAGGGTCACGGACCGACCATAGACCCCTGTTTCAATAATGGAACGCTTATCTGTCCGCTCTCCGGTTTGTCAGTAGGGTCGGCGAAGGGCAATCACTCGTTCTTAAAACAGCTGCCTAAGACCAAGAGTCGGGCGGAAAAAGGGGGAGAGCTATCCGTTCCTGGTTCTCCTGTAGCTGCTTCTCCGGAACCACAGATCCTTAGAATGGGATTCACCTCAGCCCCTTTGAGATTTTGAGCATAGTTGCCTTTGGAGAAGTCACAGTACGATGGAAAGTTGTAATCTGTGTTCGGGGGAGTAATGTCTTCTTGGGCCTCTATGGTATAAAAACCAAAAAAAAAAACAAAAAAAAAAAAAAAAGAATTAGTCGTGGTAGCCTGAGATGCGGTGGTTTCCCTGTGGCGGATGTCGCGGTTCGAGTCCGCTTACTCCACCCGTGAGACTAGTCTGATACTATGCAGCCCCCCATTCGGCCGTCGATTTATGATTTATCATTCATGGGACGTTGATAAGAGCCTTCTATTTAGCCGCACCTAGGATGCATATCCTTAACTTAATGGCGATGTTCAAACGAGGAAAGGATTCGTGGTACCTAGGCACACCCCCCCGCCAGAGACGAGGAAGGGCGTACAAGCGCGAAATGCTTCGTGGAGTTTTAAATAAGCCTAGATCCGAGATTCCGCGACTAGGTCCAACCTTTCGAACTGCTGCTGAATCCATGGTCAGGCACGAACCACCTGGCTGAACTGAAACCTCATTAGTAGCCAGAGTGAAAAGAAAGCAAAGCGATTTCGTAGTAGCGCTGAGCGAAATGGGCACCTAACCGTGCAAAGCGGGTTGTGGAGAGAAGACAGGCGTCGTGCGCTAGGCGAAGCGGTGGAATGAATGCTGCACCCTAGGATGGCTAATTCCATTAGCCAAAGCATCACTAGCTTACCTCGGCCGGTAGCATGGGGCCGTGGGAATCCCTGGATCAGCAAGGACCACCTGCAAGCTAAATACTCCTGGGTGACCTATAGCGAAGTAGTACCGTGAGGGAAGGTGAAAGACCCCATCGGGGTGATGAGCATGAAACCGTGAGCTCCCAAGCAGTGGGAGGAGAATGTGATTTCTGACCGCGTGCTGTTGAGAATGGCCGGCGACTCATAGGCAGTGCGCTGGTTAAGGGAACCCACCGGAGCCGAGCGAAAGCGAGTCTTCATAGGGCGATTGTCACTGCGTTATGGACCCGAACCTGGGTGATCTTCCATGACCAGATAAGCTTGGGTGAACAAGTGATGTCCGAACCGACTGTATGTTTGACGAATCAGCGGATATTTTGTGGTTAGGGGTGAAATGCCACCTCGAACCCATATCTAGCTGTTCTCCCCGAAATGCTTGAGCGCAGCAGTTGACTGGACATCTAGGGTAGCACTGTTTTCGGTGCGGGCCTGCGAGAGCGTACAAACGCGGCAAACTCTGCCATACTAGATATGACCCAAAAATAAGAGGGATCAAGGTCGGCCAGTGAGACGATGGGGGATAAGCTTCATCGTCGAGATGGAAACTCCCGATCACCGCTAGGCCCCTAATGACCGCTCAGTGAAAGGAGTATGGGTCAGAGACAGCCAGGAGGTTTGCCTAGAAGCAGCCACCCTTGAAAGAGGTTCTAATAGCTCACTGTCGAGCGCTCTTGCGCGAGAATTAATCGGGCTAAGCGATCTGCCGAAGCTGTGTGTGTAAAAATGCATCGGTAGGGGCGTTCCCTTAGAGCGAAGCACCCGCGCACTCCGCAGGTGTGGACGAAGCGGAAGTTAGAATGTCGGGCTTGATACGCAACATTGTGAGAAATCCATGCCCCGAAAACCTAAGGTTCCTACGCCAGGTTCGTCCACGGAGGGTGAGTCAGGGCCTAATATCAGCCGAAAGGCTTAGTCGTGGACAACAGTTGAATCTTCCTGTACACCCCTTTGTTGGTCCCGAGGGACGGAGGCAGGATAGTTAGCCGAAGGATGGTTACGTTCAATGACGCACGGTGACCTTTGCTTTTTCAGTTAAGAAGGGTTAGATGAAATCCTCAGCCAATGTCCGAGTACCAGGCGCTACTGCGCGGAAGTAACCCATTCCATACCCCTCCCAGGAAAAGCTCGAACTACCTTCAACAAAAGGGTACCTGTACCCGAAACCTCCCACGGTGGTTAGGTAGAGGAATACCTATTTCGCGAGACACTCTCTCTAAGGCGCGGCAAAATAGCCCCGTAACTCGGAGAAGGGGTGCCTCCTCACAAAGGTGGTCCGGCATTGACCAGCCCTGGGACTGTTTACCAAAAATCACAGGTCTCCGCAAGTCTTAAGACCATGTATGGTTGCTGACCGCCTGCCCAGTGCCGTAAGGTCAGGAAGTTGTGACCTGAGGACAGGGGAGCCGGCGACCGAGCCCCGGTGAACGGGCGGCCGTAACTATAACGGTCCTAGGTACGAAATTCCTTGTCGGTTAAGTTCCGACCGCACGAAAGGCGTACGATCTGGGCACTGTCTCGAGAGAGGCTCGGTGAATAGACATGTCTGTGAATATGCGGACTACCCGCACCTGGACCATAAAGACCCTATGAAGCTTTAACTGTTCCCTGGGATTGTGCTTTGGGCCTTTCCTGCGCATCTAGGTGGAAGGCGAAAAGGCCCTCCTTCCGGGGGCCCGCCATAGTGAACGATACCTCTGGAAGAGCTAGAATTTCTCACCTTGTGGTCTGACCGACGGGCCAAGGGACGTCTCAGGTACGTTTCTATGGGGCGTAGGCCTCCCAAAAGGTAACGGAGTCGTGCAAGGTTTCCTCGGCCGGACTGAGATTGTCCCTGCGATTGCAAAGGCATAAGGGATCTTTACTGCAAGACCCCCCCTTCGAGCAGGACGAAAGTCGGCCGTAGTGATCCGACGGTGCCGAGTGAAAGGGCCGTCCGCTCACTGATAAAGTTACTCTAGGGCTCCCAGGCTGATCTTCCCCCAAGATTCACATCGACGGGAAGTTGGGCCCTCGATGTCTGCCTCTTCGCCACCTGGGGCTGTAGTATGTTCCACGGGTTGGCTGTTCGCCCATTAAAGCGTACGTGACTGGGTTTCATAACGTCCGTGAGACCGTTCGGTCCAATCCGTGCGGGCGTTAGAGCCTTGAGAGACACTTTCCCTAGTACGAGAGGACTTGGAAGGACGCACCTCTGGTGTACAGTTTATCGTGCCCACGGTAACGCTGTGTAGCCAAGTGCGGAGCGGATAACTTTGCTGAAAGCATCTAAGTACAAGCCCACCCCAATGATGCTCTCCTTATGCCGTTGCTGAACCACTAAGTAGACAGCCCCACCCCAAGATGAGTGCTCTCTTATTTCTTTCCGACTTCCCCAGAGCCCCGTTACACAGGTCCCGAGACAGCGACGGTTCTCCTTTCCCTGGGGGGATGGAGCGACGAAGTATTGAGGACCAAGATAATGGATCAGCTGTGCGAGACGAGCCGTTTATCATTCGATAGTGTCAAGTGGAAGTGCAGTGATGTATGCCGAGGCATCCTACAGACCGCGAGATTTAAACCTTGTTCTAACCACCGCATCAATTCGATCAGCAACCGCCATCTATTTCATTGTTCAACTGTTTGAACAACATGAAAAACCACAAGCTCTGCCCTCCCTCGCTCTACTATCAAAACCAAGGGATGGAAAGGTCAGAGTCTTTGGTGTCCCTTCCATCAGACTTGGGGCTCTCAAATCACGAGCCAATAAATGCTTTTTCTCTCATTCCTTCTTCGGTTCCTGGTTTGTTCGATAGGCTGGGTCCTAGCGTAGAGGAACCACAACACCAATCATCCCGACTTGTGGTAACTCTCCTGCGGATGACGATACTTTATGGGATGGCCTGCGGAAAAATAGCTCGACGCCAGATGATAAACGCTTAACCCCCTTCTTTTACTTTTTCATATATTTGGAAATATAAAGAGATGAAAAATAAAAAATGCAAAAGTCGTCTTATTCCAACCCCAATTATGAACATCTCTTCTCTATCACTTCCCACCCTCGGAACGCCCTGTTCTATTTCTATCGATAGAGAGAAACGCGCTTTCAGAACATCTTTCTTAACCCAATGAAATGGCTGAGGAGAGGAAGTTCCTTTTGAGGGTACTTCCGGGAACAGATCCCGTGGAGACGGGGATGGGGTCCTGTAGCTCAAGGATTAGAGCACGTGGCTACGAACCACGGTGTTCGGGGGTTCGAATCCCCTCCCGCCCCCACCTTCCCTTTTGTCCGAAATGGAATGGCCTACTTTTTCTTTTTATTTATGTGAAAGCTTCGATCATTACATATAGTAACCAAGACCGGAATCAGCATTTTGTGTTTTTACTCCCCGTAACTCTTCCTCCAGCAGGCTTGGGCAATAGAGAGAAGTACATTCCATTAGTTAGCATAGCAAAATGCTTCCTCGTCATTAAATGTGTGCTCGCGATTTGTGGCCTATCGGGAAATCGATGACTGCATCTTGAATGATGCACTGCTAGTACATCACTGAGAATTGAATTGGCTCTTTACAAGGGTTTCCCCGGATCTAACGCCGAGGTATGACGGCGATTCTCAATATCGTAAACAGAATGTGATACGTGAGATAGATGCAATCGAAACAAAGACGCGAAACGGGTTACCTATCCTAACGGTCAAGCGAGCCCTGTTAATTCCATTCTTCTTCTTTAATTAATATGATCAAATCTCACCAAGTAGGAATTCGAACCTACGGACACATCAGTTAACGCCGAACCGCCTCTACACTGAGCACTGATGACCCAAGAGATTCGACCCATAGAGTTTCAACCCCCGTTCTCACCCATAACAATATGATCCGAAGCTTCCTTCCGTAACTCCCGGAACTTCTTCGTAGTGTCTCCGGTTCCATGCGCTCAGTTTCATAGGGCACCTCAAGTTGCTCGATATTTCATTATTTCCATCTATATCCCATTCCATTCATTTAATATCCCTTTGGTGTCCATGGACATAAGAGATGTCCATTTATAGTCTTCGTGTCTATATATGGAAAGTTAAAAAATCTCCATATAATACTCAAGAAATTGTAATAGAAAAGAAAAAGTGGTTTGTGCAGGATTTTTAAATCTTTCTACTGGGATAATTTATTATAACTTTGCCTGAAATAGTAAAGGGTCGGTCGTGTGTGGTCGGACTCTATTATGGATTTCGACCACATTCTGGGACCTATGGCCCGCGTTTATCTCTTCCTTCTCGCGCTCGGGTTATGGAAGCAGGACCGAGAAGGAGGTATCAGCACACTGTTTTATTACGGGACAGCTCTGATGTTCATATCGAGTCTACTTATGCGCCTCTGCATCTAGCATTGGTTGAGACCTCATAAATAACTGTCCTATTCTACCCTATCTTTGTTTCATTTCTTCTGGAAAATCACAAAACCCTTTTTGATTATTGTCTACTCCAGAATTCATGCGTACTCTCAGCATTCAATGTGGCTTTCTGATAATCTCATTTTTCAATTATTTCAACCATTTCCTTTTAACCACGTTCAACGGTAGCCATTTAGTCCAACATTTATATGTTTCGATGCAACACAAGATGTTATTTGTAACAGTAGTTTCTTGTTGGTTCTTGGTTACATTTGCTTCATTAAATGGTTGATTTGGATTATTCTGGATACGCAAAATCATTCTTATTCGATCTAAATCTAATATGTACCTTGCTAAATCTATATATCCCCCTTGTGTCAGAATGAGAAATTCTATGCTCGAATTTTTTTAGTATTGTCTCTATATTAACACCTTTGTCTAACTATTAGTCAGCATCCGTCGTCCTTTGTCACTAAGAAACTGAAAAACCTCAGAAAATCGAAAGTCGAAACGTCGAAAAGGAAGAAAGGGGAGAAGTGGAAGACAGCGATGTAGAAAGTGAGAAAGAAAGCGATGTAGAAAAGTGAGGAAGAAAGCGATGTAGAAACAACTTCCGAAAGGAAGGAGACTCACAGGAACAAGAGGATCCACCGAAAAGACCTTCCTTTATTCGGAAAAAAGGAGATCCGGACAAAATATAATAAACGCCGAGATCCGGTGAATGGAAAGGGAAAAAAACAAGCATGAATTCCACTTTCACGTTAAAGACACGAGCGATAAAGATAGCCCAGTTTACGAAGTATTCTTCTCTTGATACATATCAGATAATTGGGAAAGTAGACTTGAAGAAGAGAAAAATAAAAGACTTTTTTCTGCTTTACTTTGAAAAACCTATTGTACCTTTTCTTTTCGGGGGGGGGGGGTTATGCGTTGGATCGTCCATTGCGAATATACAAAATAATCGATTTGAAAATAGTGTACAAATGAAAATGTCACAAATATTTTTTTTTATACGTGTTCAAGTGATGGAACACAAATATCTTTTACCTATCCGCCTAGTTTAGCACTTTTTCGGAAATTATAGAACGCAAATGTCCTTTTTACTAGGACAGAAAAATGTTTCCCCATGAAGACCTATTGATTAATATTGGTTTCTACAAGGAGCAAAAAAATATACCAACTTGAGCAAATGGAATTGATAATCAATAAAAAACTTCTAGAGAAGAAAAGAAGAAGAAAGAAGAAAGGATAGCTCTTTCTCCACCTGATTCTTGAAAAAGGACCATATTATGCACCGATGGAATGAGCAGATACTTGCCAAATCGTATGATCCTTTTTTGACCGACCGTATGTGGCACATCAAAAATTCTATTCACATAAATCATGAATGATTAATTACTTCCACAAATATTTTAATTACTTCTACAAATGATTAATTACTTCTACAGAAGAGAAGATGGGATTCCATAGAAGACGTTTTTGGATAATAGATTCATGCTGCTTTCCTAATTTCTAACATTCTCGAGAATTTGACATAAAATCCGGCTTGATGAAAATCATCATTTTAATTATCTTGTTCATATTCTTAACGGTCAATCGCTAATCTCACTTTATTTTTATTGGAAGAAGAAAATAAAATTAGTCAGAAGTAAAGCAAATCTTGAAGATGTTGTATTCGACATAATTACAACCAATCCAATGATCAACACAACTGAAAAAAAATCCATTGGAATAGAAGAACTCAGTAAAGGTTCTCGACGTGCTACACATTGCCGATGAATTAAGAAGGACTGGATCAAGAATGGAGAATATAACGCGTAAGGTACGAATTCTTAATTAGTTTCAGAAAGCGAAATCGGGTGGTGATCTGATACATGATAACAATCCGGATCCGGTACCTATACGTCTCTCTTGATCAAGCAGACGCAGCAAGGGTGTCTTTGATACGTTATTCTCAACACCAGATTTTAGTCGGGTATAATCCGAGGATTCATGCTTGTCTCAAAGACGTACAACAGTTATTGGGAAATATTTCAACAAATGTTCATTCCCCCCTCCGCTTTTTTTGGATCGAATAGACAAAGGCTATTTTTTTCTTTTTTTGAATACCAGATTCTTTTTTTTTCTTTTTTTGATAGATATCGATATCGAATATTATCTATTTTTAGGAAAGTCGTGGGGGGAAACCCAGAATCGAAACTTCGCTTTGAGGAGTAAGAGGAGATACAAACACTGGAAAAAAAAGACGAGGAGAAAAAAAAAAGAGGAAGATACGATACATCTCAATGTGGATAAGCATTATATTTGCCAGCACTAAGAGTTTGTGCTGATAACGCCAATCTTATTTTAAAAAGACATTCTATTTGCCTGCATTGGATAAATAGGGCTAAAAATCTATGGACGTAATTTTATTATTTCACAATTCCGCCGAGGTATGAGGATTTTAAGAATGGCCTAGTCGTGAATACATGTTAAATGCACTATCATGGTGTTCCTTATCAAACCTGGATTTCCCAAGATTGGTTTAACAGATGGATGTCAGATACGAAGTTTTAATATTTCCTTGTCGTTTAAAAAACTTGGCGAAGATCTAAATACGATCTCTCTTGAGATCCAATAAAAAAAAAGGAAAAAAAGAAAATTGTAGTTTTTAACAGTTTTGGGGAATGGAACGGAACTCCCTTTTGGTTCTCCCCGAACCACCTTCTTTTTTGAACCCATCTATAAGGAACTCAAAACTATTAAAAAGTAAAAAAAACTCTCTAAAAAGTTTCAAAAAAAAAACAAGATGGGTCATCAAAATATTTCTAGTTCTAAACGAGTTCTCAAACGCGTCTAAAACGAATATTTCTAGTTCTAAAACGATAGTTCTAGTTCTAAACGAACATTCTAGTTCTAAAACGAATAATGAAGCAACTTGAAAAGTGACCAAATTTCGTCGTTATTTGAATTGAGGTAAGGGAAAAGTACATGAAACCAAAATGAAATGCAAAAGATTCAAAAAAGAATAAAATATAATCAGATTAGTTCACGAATCGACCATGCAATTCGATCTATGATTGACAAAATTAGTTACCATAGAAAAAAAAATGAACGATCTTGCTGATACTACAATCCGACCATAGGAATCAACTAGAAGGAATCACAAAAGAAAAGAAGAAAATAGTTCCAGCCTATCATGATAAAAACGGAATTACAAAAAACATTTGGCAGATACTTCAAGAACAAATACCCGATTAATACACTAAATCACATTATTTTATGCAATCTTGTACATTGAAAATATACATGATTCTTGCAATGTATGGTTACCATTCTAAGGTTTAAGCACAACCTTTTAAAAAAACAATTATCAATGAATCCCTTTACAACGATGAAGAAATCAAGAAGGAATTGAATGAACAGATCAAGATACAATGACTTTATTTCGACTATAAAAAAGTCCTTTCTATCCTAATATAGAATGATTTAAACCGTTATCACGACTTCATCTCCTTGTCCAGAGCCTATGTATTTTCAAAATTGTCACAACCCCAACTTATTTTCAACAACCTCCCTGAGATCTTACTTCATATCACGATCTACGGACCTATCCTTTTATTAAAGGACAAGCGTTTTAACAACGTAGTAGTTGTAATGACACGAGGAATATTGATTCCAAATCAAGGCATAATCTCACAAGAATTAATAAGTCTGGAATGATAACTGGAAAACTGGTTAACGGAGTCTTATCATAGATTTTTTCCCTTCGAGAGCCACTTTGGTCTCGATTAGTACCGAAATTGCGAAATAGAGCGATTCAACGTTGTACTATTCAAATACAGAATCAAATGAAATTGTATTCATAGAAAAAAAGGACCGATTAATTCATTACATGAATGAATTTTTATGCGTGTATTTACGACGATCGAGAAAAATTAAAAAAACACTACGATATATCTTTATATCTCACACTGAATATAATTTATGGGGATAGTAAGGACCATACACACTGACACCGAATCGTTATTATGTATGGCTAAATTGCTATTGATGTAAGTGTACCTACAAAAAGGATATTTTATGATACCCAGAAAAATCTGGATAGCAAATATTTGGATTATAGAATTCCTTCATTTTTTTGCCTTATAAACAATAAGTGATATGAAACAATAGTGATATGATAACAATAGTGATTATTGAGAACAATAGTGATATGAGACTGGACCATTATTATCTCGGTACCGAAATTTATAAATACTAAAGACTAAGAATCTAAAAACATTTTTTGATTGGTGTGAATGATCGAAATTATTCTACCATCTCAAATCTAGAACCTTTTCTTCCCAGATTTTGTACCCTTTGATGCATATAAGATTAAACCGTGATCATACCACGCAAATTACTTCTTCTAATATTTATTATGACATGATATGAGTAGGCAAATCAAAATGAAAATGATATTAGTCAAAATCAAAATGAAAAAAAAATTTATCAAATCAAATCAAAAAATATTAGTCAAAATCAAAATCACAAAATAGTATTAGTCAAAATCAAAATCAAAAAATATTAGTCAAAATCAAAAAAAAAAAATAATTAGTCAAAATCACAATCACAAAAAAATATTTAAGTCAAAATCAAAAAATATTAGTCACCATCAAAATCAAAAAAAAAAAATATTAGTCAAAATCAAAAAATATTATTCCAAAATCAAAATCAAAAAATATTAGTCAAAATCAAAAACATATTGATCCCAAATCAAAATGAAAAAAATATTATGTCAAAATCACAATGAAAAAAATATTAGTCCAAAATCAAATCAAAAAATATTAGGCAAAATCAAAAAAGATTAGCAAAATCAAATCAAAAAATATAGTCAAACTCCAAAAAATTTAGTCAATCAAGACTCAAAAAAGGATTAGTCAAAATCAAAAAATATTAGTCAAACATCAAAATGAAAAAAATATTAGTCAAAATAAAATGCAAAAAAATATTAGTCAAAATCAAAACATCAAGATTCCGTTAAAATAGAATTTCAAAATTCCACCAAGAAAAAGAGGTCATCAAGCTTGTATAAGATCCACAAAAACAAAACCAAAAGGAATATCCTGAAGAGGAATTGCAGCGAGCATCAAACATAAAAAAGGTAAAAAAAACAAATCATCCAGAAAATAAGGAGGAGAACTAGATTTTGTTCCGGGAGAAAAATTTTTTATTTTCATTAGATGGGAATGACCCCATTGAATAAAAATTTTTAATAATGTTAGGATATATTGTCTCCTACTTAGATTGATAAATCCAAGGGAAATTACTTAGTATCCTCGATTCAAAGAGGAGTAGATACATCTGGATTAATGCTGATCAGAAAGATAAAGCTCTTACATAATTAATTAAAAAGGGAGAATATTATTTATCTGAACCAATTCGTCTATCTTTAAGAAGGGATGGAAAAATTCATTATATATCAACCAGAAGTATTTCATTGTCGATAATAAACACCAATTAATAGAACATACAAAGACACGATATGTTATAAGAAGAATTTTAAAAAATCCAACTGGACGACATGTCAATTTTGTGATGGGGATCAAGATCCTTATAATTTTCTTTGTTCCCCTGAAAATATCTATCTCCTAGACGTCGTAGAGAAATTGAGAATTCTAATTTGTTCAAACTCCATAATCGGGATATTGTGAATAGAATCCAGTATTTTGGCCAACGAAAACAACTAATAAACTCTGAACAATTGTTTAATGCGGACAAACGTCTTAATACGGTTTAAATAAATTACTTCAATGCAAATTTTTCTTGGCCAATTACCTGATTCGAATATTTAGCTTGTATTGAAGTCGCTATTGTTTGATACCACTAATGGTAGTCTTTCAGTATGTCAAGTACTTAGGTCTCCCGATTCAGATTATTTAAATCTTATATTTCCTTATATCACATGCCGTTTTCAGAAATAAAACCGAAAGGATGTACGCAATTGGTGTTTACGTTCTGTTACATGATACGTATTATTGTGTATCAATTCATTGATCTAGAAAGAAACTACAGAATCTTTTTTAGGTGGCAAAGAAATCAGTCGCTTTCGTACTGCAGAAATATTTATCTTTTTCTAAATATATATCCTTTTCTTTTCTATCTAAATCAAATGGAAAATTTGATTTAGATAGAAACGATAATCTAAATTTTTTTGCGTGTATATATTAAAATTGACATAATAAAATATTTATTATTATTATTTTTCCTGTCGGTAAATCCCTGGCATGGCAAAGACCGGGAATGCTTTATCAATCCATTTCCATTTGTACCTGTCGCAAATTCGAACTTGCGTCACGAAAATGGCTTCTCATTCCTCTGTCTCAGTTCCGTTTCTACGTATGAATACAATATGGATTTGGCTAAAATTTCATGTGATCAGTAAACAAATTACATTCCATCCTTGCTAGATCGCTCCGAATGGTTCGATAATATGAGCTAATAAAGGGAATTTTTTCATAAAGCAGAACCTTAAGATGAGATGGCTCCGAATGATGGAAATGAGGGAATGTCCCCAATACCTTGGATTTAGTCATGATCCATTTGAGGGATTTGTAGGTTCATTAATGAGGGCTGACAACGGAAGATTTCATAAGTTCTCCAAAATTAAGATACGATCAAGAAATTGAATTTAAATATATTGTGAAAGATATCATTGGTAGAACCCTTGATAAACGAAGGAGATGCGTGTATGAATCACATCACATATTCTTCTTACTTATATGTTTACCCCGGGATTAATGGAAAAACCGTAGAGATATGCAAGAACAAACGGGGCGTTTTTATTGGAAAACATTCCCCAATGAATTCCCTGGAACCTTTATAGTAATGGAATATACAGAATTGTGATCAATCAAATATTCAAAGTCGGTATTACTACCGTTCAGAATGGACCATAACGGAATTTCTGTCTATACCAGCACATAATATCAGATTGGGGAGGAGATCGAAGTTCGAAATT
>PYDT01000929.1:0-37985 GCA_004837865.1 Musa balbisiana
CAAGGGGTTGTGGTTTTTTTTCTACCGATTGGGGCTCTCCCCTCACACCGCCCCATGGGGATGGTCTACAGGTTTTCATAACTACTCCTCTTACTACAGGAACGCTTCCTAGCCAACCTTAATCCTGCTCTACCCAAACTGTTTTGGTTCACCCACATTACCCACTTGTCCGCCTGTTTGCCAGGCAGTTTTTGGGATATCAACGGACCTCCCCAGATGGTAAGCTTAATGTGGCCGATTTAACCCTCTTTTTCCATCAGTTTCGGCTACAGCACCTGCTGTCTCTAGCTCTTGTCCACCCTTTCCAGTGTGATTTCTATGTTATGTTGTCCGTGCCTAAGGGCATCTCGGTTGAAGTAGATTCTTCTTTTGTATCAAAAAACCCCTTCCCAACTGTACAGCTTCCTTCCAGCATACGCTTTTCTAGATGTATATGATGATATCTAGACAGATGGATCTTATATACATCGTGAGAAGTACAATGTGCTATATAGGATCCAAATCTGCTGAATCCCTCATGTTATGGCTTCTACATCCAGTCTCCCCGTTCCCGTCATCTGGCTTTGTTCTTCATGTAGCATTCAGACCGAATGACTCTATGAAATTACGTCGAACGTCCACCTATTACGGGTAACGTAGGAGGACATCGCTCTTTTTCGCCCGTGGGATCTTAATTACCACTGCTTAGCTTTCAATTCGCCTCTGACCTCAAAGTAATGTGAATAACCCGTCCTCCTCCTTTGAAACAGGGGCGCTCCGGTTCTGTGCGGCTTCCAACGTTTTGTCTCTCCATATTACCAATATCTCTAGATCAATAGTTCTATGAGGAACTACTGAACTCAATCACTTGCTGCCGTTACTCAACAGTATTTTCTGTTGATGTCTATCCCGTAGAGGTACTCAATTGGCTCAGTGATCGACGAGTCTTCTCGGTTTCCGTCGTAACCTAATTGGTTCCTTCCAATTACGTCATCCTAGTTCAACCGCACTCAAGGTAGGGCATTTTCCATTGATATACAGGAACTTCTTTACCAGAAACAATGGTAGCTCCAATTAAGAGCCCCTCGTGGGATGTAAATATCTCTTCTCCACCATCCCCATAGTGTAGATACAAATGTATGCATTTCGATTAGGTCGTATTCTATGGTTACGATTCTACCCGATATGTCTTTTTCATTTTCATTCCGTCGAAAAATCGATTTTACGGTATATGACGCTTATGACCTCCCCCCTATGCCGTGCGGTAATGATTCCTCGGGCATTACGACTTTTACTACACGTTCGGTCCATGAGATTCAAATTATTTCGTGGATTCGTATTTTCACTATGACTGTTTAACGCTCCATTGCGGTGCTCGGGGTAGCGTTTTGTATAAATGTATCGCCGTGTTATGAGTATTTGCTTTAAGTTCTTTTCATCTATAAGAGGTGGATAGATAACCCGTTAAGCGTAATGAGCATACGTCTGTAATGCATTGTATGTCCCATAATAGGTCCCATTCTTCTAACCCTTCCGGGCGTCATGCTATTCATAGCTAGTACCTTCCACAAGAAGAGTTCACCCATGCTTTATTTCTTGTCCTAGTTGATCCTGATCGCTTAGAAGTATCCCTTGATTGTTCCCCAATAACCAGAATACTTTTTTTCTGTAATACTGCTATTGATTCCATCCAGCAAATCCTTTCTTGCCCTATGATTGCCAAGTATCGATAGAAATTCTAGTTCTTACTGTTCATCTGTTATGGTATTGAATTAACATACCAATTTCGTTATGATGGTGATGAGATTCCATTGATACAGAGCCAATCCAATGACGTATTGACTTTCCCCATTGGTTTGCATCCAGCCCGGATCTGAACCTACGAATTTGCCAATTATGAGTTGGGCAGCGCTTTAACCATCAGCCATGGATGCTTGAACAGAATCATCGTAGATATAGATTCGTAAATAATATCGTAATAAGTATTCGGATAAATAATTATATCGTAAAGAAGTATACTCGGAATAAGTATATCGTAAATAATCTATCGTATATAAGTATACGATAATAAGTATATCGTATAAATAAGTAATCGTTAAATAAGTTAATCGTAAATGTTTAACTAATATATCGTAAAACTAATTATAGTCGTAAATACGTATATCGTATAAATAAGTCTATCGAAAATAATTTATCGTAAAATAAGTAATCGTATAATAATCATATCGTAAATGTCTAATAAGTTATATCGTCTACCTAAGTAGATCGCAATAATGTATATCGTATAAATAATTAATCGTAAATGTATAAATAACCAAATTCCAGTAAGTAAAATCTTTAGTTGAAATAAAATCTTTAGGAGGGATTTTGGGAGACATCAATTCAAATTCTGGATCCGTCGATTGAGAGAGATATTGAGAGTATCAGAATTCGCACTATTTTCTTAGATCGTGGATCCAAATACATTTTTTTTCCATCAGAAGCTTTATGAAACTTTTTGACCCCCGATTTTGGAGTACCCTACTTCACGATGATTCGCATGTTCAACAAGCAATCTATATTCATGATACAAAGGTGTAATCAAGGTGTATTACTGCGTGTAGTAGCGGTCCCTTATTCTGGTATTAACATCGAAAGATAGTCGAAGAAAATCTCTATTTGATGACTTCTCTTTCCTATACCATGATTCCTTGGCCCAGAACTGAGACTTGGAACTAATATTTTCGGTCTTCCAATATCACTAGGTTGATTGTTTCGTTCCTGTATCTTCCAAAGGAAAAAGATTTCATGAGGTTGTTTTTTCATGATCCTCAAGAGAGAAAATCCTTGTTTTCGCGCCAATAAATACAAAGTGTATCATCCTGATCTAAACGGAGTTTTTCGCGGTTGTGGAGGAACCGGATCGGAAAAAATAGGGATTCTCGTTGTAAGATATCTAATGAAACCGTAGCTGGAATTAAGATCTCATCAAAGAGAAAGATAGCGATATCGGGAGTTTCTTTTTTTATCCATACGGATGGAGCCGATCCGCAATGACCATGATATGGGGAATTGTTTGATCTCTTTCTCCGAGAATGAACGAAACATATCAACTATCACTTGAATTTGGGACAGCTATTCTAATCTTAGGGACGACTTGATTGTTATCTCGTCTTGCTTTTCGTGAAAAAGACCAATTGACAGGGGAGGGTTTCCTTCAACAACAAGGAGCTGGGTCAACTATGTCAAATCAATGTATTGAGCAGTTTTCCCAGCTCTCTCGAGAAACAATTGGGGTATTTCTTTGTAACAAAATTGTGTTCATTTCATATGTGGAGTCGCAAGATCTCTCGTTAGTTGGGGAGATCAGCACGAATCGGATTTTTTGAGGAACGGTAATCGGAGGAGAAATTTATTTGGTAGGACAATGTGTGGTTGGTAACAAGGATCGGATTTTTTAGCAAGTACGGCAATGTATTGTCAATATCCATATGTTCCCCAAGATCTATTTCGTTCAAGTAACGGGAGTCTGCCAATTGAATGACTTCTGATCAATCCATAGATCATTTCGATTCCATTAGAAAAATGAGGATCATATATCCCACATTGATCGATCAAACAGACCTTCAGCAATAAAAGAACGAGCGATTCTTTGGTGTATCCTTCTTTCTTCAAACGGAACGACAGAGATAGAATCGATCGATTTCCGACATGCCTTGTTGGAAATCTTCCTCAATGTCCCGGCTATTCACGTCACGTGAGAAGCAGATGAATAATCCTCTGCCTTTCCGGACGAAAATCGAAGAATTTCTTGGAATCCACACTATCAATTCGTATCTTATTTTCTCTGACAAGATTGGTCAGCCACTTCATCTGGGGTTCGATCCTATGAGAGGTCCACTAGAGATCAGACATTTTGAAGAAAAAAACAAGATTGTTTCTTTTGTCCCTTCCAGGCGGTTGGAAAATAAAGTAATGGTTGAGATATCAAGATAATTATGTAATTTTACAAAATACCTCTCAATTCATCCTAGTTCATCAGATCCGGGATGTGATAGGTTCCGAAGGATGACCGGATCTGGACAGTTGCCAATCAAAAAGATTTCATTCTTGACCAAAATCCATTTTTTGATTTATTTCATCTATTCCATGACCGGACAACAAAAGGGGATATACAGTTACACCACGATTTTGACAATCAGAAGAGAGTTTCAAGAATGGCAGATGCTATTCACATCGATCAATAACCATCCGGATCTGGTGTATCTGGTGATTTGCCTTTTCTATTGATTCTACGGTTGGATCAAAAAAAATTCTGAATTAGGTATTCAACTCCTAGCTGAATCGGAAAAAGAAATCTTTATTGGTTCTACCTCCTCTTTTTTTATGAAGCAGAATGACATCTTTTTATCGAAGGATCAAAAAAAATCGGTCCCGGATCCTACTGCGGGAATGATTCGGAAGATCCAAAACAAAACACGGTATTTGCTAGCACACATAAGTGAGGCAGTCAATCAATATCTTGATCCAAATCTGATTCAAATTCCAATAAGCACCTTGGGTCATAAGAAATGTAATCTAATCGATTCTTTTTACTGAATAGATTCCGATCGCAACTTCGCATATGGGAATTCAAGGATCAAATAGGATGATCTCTGAAGCAAGTACCTATAATGAAATATACGATAACCAACATTTATCGAATTTTGAAAGATCAGAAGACATGGTTATCAGCTTTTTTTCTCGAACCGAGAGATCCATGATCGGATTCCTGAGGTCTAATACAAATGGTCTCATGAGACCAGAATTTCCAGGAACATTTGAAACATTTCGTTTCTGACAGAGAACCGTTTTCCCAGTATTGTTTCGATCGGTTACGTTTTACTCATAGTCGATTGATTGGTCGAAGGCTATCGACAAACAAAATTTGTCTAAGTGCCTCGTTGCTTTTGTCCAAGTTCACTTCGTTTCTTTTTTTGCAAGTCACCTTCCCTTTTTGTCGCAAGTCACTTTCCCTTTTTGTCCAAGTCCACTTCCCTTTTCTTTGTGATATCGGAATATCCCATTCATAGTCCGGAATCCCCAGTCCGTGAAATTGAAAGGTCCCGAATGATCCACTCCGCAATCAGTTGTTAGAATCCATAGTGTTCAAATCGTTCAGTTGAATAAATTGAAACCCTTCTGAGTGGATGATCATGATACTGTCTCCAAAACCGTAATTCTTTATCAATGGAGGACAACATTATCCATTTTTTGTCCAAAAGATTACCAGAGTGGAAGATGATTGAGCTCGATTCTATACTAGAAATAAGCGCAGGAAATCCTTTGATACACGGATTCCTATTTCTCAATGAATATTCCTAGAGCGAGACCATTCTGAATCCCGTCGAAACCATTTCATAGACATTCAGTTGATATCTTCTTTTATAAAGCCAATCGCCTTCGATTCGTGAATGATCAATCACTTCTGGTTCTATTTTTACAAAAGATTCCTTTTTATGTGGAAAAGACCATCTCAAAATTCATGAATCTACATAGGGACAATTTCCTCACTACCTTGTTCATTTCGCGCACCAAAGATTTTCTTCGGCGTCGGTAAAAACAACATATTTTTTTGGAGAGGAGACTATTTCCCACTACGAGTCCAGGGTATCTAACATATTCTACCTAAAGTTTTCCACAAGTGGTGACAAAACGTACAACTTCGTACAAATCTTGTTTCGTTTTCCAATTCGAGTCCGAGCCCATTCGTTCGTAGCTATTTACTCGATCGCAGACTTTCTGCAACAACACCTCTCACAGAGAAACCACGATAATTTGGAAGGAACTTATTGTCAGCCTCCTTCATATATGAATCTACTATTCAGAAGGGAAGAACTTGCATCGTTATACCCCTCATTTTCACAATTCAACATGGGTTTGATTCTCACACTCCCGGTTCTAGAAATATTTACCATCCGGCAAGAGGAAAAAAAACGAGCTTCTCTCAAAGAATGTCGTTGAGAAACGGCAGATGTATAGAAACCTTTCACGAGATGTGCTTTTTCAAATCTCTCAAATGAATCCTTTCCACCCAAAATGGAAATCCGGTTTCCCAACATATATGCCTGGTTCCTTACTTCGACAGAGTTCAAATATCTAATTTCACCCCCTTTTAGATACTTTTTTCAGACCCATTGTTCGATAACTCAGTAGCAGTCACTAAATTTGTATCCATTTTAAACATTTGTATCCATTTTTCATGATATTATGCATGACAATCTATCATGGCCAATTCCTCAGAAGATTCTTCCACACGTGGACTCTGATAAGTGAGTTTCGAGGATGTTTACCAGAATCTTCTTCTGTCCGAAGAAATATTTCATCGAATAATGAGTGCCACCCCCGTTTCCATTGATATGGACACATCTGAGAGTCAACAAATCTCGGCGATTGAGTTCCTCTATTCAATCTTTTTTTCCTTCTTCTTGTGCTGGATATCCTCGTTCTATACACTTCTCTTTGTTTCCAAGCCCTATGAGTTCAGACAGAGTCTAGAAAAGATCAAATCTTTTGATGATTCCATCATACATGATTGAGTTGCGAAAACTTTGGATGGTATCCTACAGCTTAACTGAATTCTTTCTGGTTAACAGAATCCTCGTTCTAGTGTGCTGAACAATTGGAGATTCTCGTAAGAAATACGGGGTTTTGCTTTTTCTTTTGTGGCAACATGCTATTGGTCCGCTTGTGGGTCAAATCAATACTTCTAGAAGACATGTTGAATACACTCGCACATCGATCTCATAAGTATCATATCAAATCCCATCAATCTCATACGTATCATACCACATCCCATCAACGAATCACTTTTCGAGAAATACCGAGACATCTAATTCGTACAAGTAAAGAATCTTTCATTGATAAGAAAAAGAAAAAAAGGTGGAACGGTTATTGGATTGATGAGAACATTGAAATCCGGGTCGCGAACAGTGTTCGATTGCATGATAAAAAGAGAATTCTTGGTTCGTTCCTCCACCTTCACGACAGAAAAAAGATTGTCAAACTTCATGAGTTCTGACTCTAGTGATCACTTTATCAAGAATTGAAAACCCCCCCTCTGGTTTCACATGATTTAACAACCGGGTATCAATTTACTTCGATACTAGTTTGACAAGTATATAATGATTATGAGTCAATTGATCCTGTTTAGCAGAAAGACGGATATTCCTTGCTCATTACAGCCAATTACTTATTCACAAACCTCGTTGTGGGCTAATATTTTTTCATTTCCATCTCTTGCAAAACCTTTTTCGCTCCGCTTAGCCCATCCCCTTCTAGGAGTATTTTAGTGATAGTTTTCTATCGAAAAGGACGATCCTATTTGTCCAATACCTTCGACAAACCCCTAGTTCCTGTCATACAGTATTTCCGAACAGTCCCCGATGACACTCACTAAAGATTTATTTTATGATGATATCCCGATTGTGATGGATAGTGATATGACGATATCGAATTGATGATAGTTAAGAATCGAATTGATGCTACGTGACTATTTGGATGATGACCTTATACGGGCTGCTAACTATGTTAATGACGCCGAAAATAGACCGAGTTGATATCACCTTTCAATTAATTCGAATTAGCAAAGCAATGTGCTCCTTGCATCCTATGGAGCCAAACATTTCATGATCGTATATGAAAGTAGATCTGAATTCTTATCCCTCGTCTATTAGATACTATCTCTCCATAGATTGTGAAAGATGTTCCACTAGACATATTTCTTGTTATTGCTTCGCTCATATTCGCCCAAACAGTGGATCCGCTCTACATATCCTCCGAATAAATTAAATACATGCATTACGATCCGAAGGCTTTCTATTCCTCACCAACGAAGCACTTTTTCATTCTTTCATATACTGGGTATTTCACTTGGAAAAGACAAAGGTTCCATACTAACGTATTGTGTCCTAACCATGGGTTCAATGACATATCTTGTATCAGCACGTATCAATGCGCCCTATAATTACTATTACACAACAGAAATCAATTATAACTAATACAATTAAGATTAGCTCTTCATAGACAACTTGAATTTGCGATCCCAGTAAGATCTGGTTTTCAGGATCAATGTGGGATCCTTTTTCTATCAGATCTGAAAGGGCTTGTGCACAAAATGTCCTTCTAGAATTGCCCTAGATCCTATATCTATCTTAATGAAAGACATCAAAGGGATTCTTATTTTCAAATGGTACTTCGCACTTGGAAGAGCATGAATAATTAACGATACTTCTTTATCTTTTGAGTTTGTTTCTTCGCTCGTCGCTCACGATCTTTGGTCTTCCCCGGACCTGATGAAAAAATCGGATCACTTTCTAGATTCGTTGAGAATGATTCTGATCTATTACAGCCTATTAGAAGTAGACAGGCGCTCTGGTGGGACCTCACGGACAGAAACCGATTGGCAGTCCATTTTGATAATAATCGCGTGACATTACTTGTCTTCGTCCGACACAGGTAGATATGAATGCAAAACAGTCTTGTGTCTATCGTTGATCATGAGTTTCTACTATGAAAATACGAATCGAGTTTGAGAAGAAGGAAGAGGTCGTCGACCTGCAACATATAAAGGGGATTTATTCAATCATGTTTGGGGCTTCCTAGAATATGGCGCCCTTGTGGCACAACATGTGATTGTATTGCTGAAAAGCCCATCTTTTTTCTCTCATTCGGTCTCTTTTCTCCGGGGCTCCTCCCGTCCGCCTTTTAATCATGAAGAGGATGAGCTTTGCAAGAGAATGATTTCGGTAGTTCTTGCAAGTGAACCATGCAGTACCAGACACGAGATAATATCTTCCAAAGAACAAGCTTTTTTCGAGTAAGCCAATTCGATTTGGGACCCTGCTGTCCAACCACTTTTTCCTATTCAAAGATCATTCCCTTTGGGTCCATGTTGCTCTTTTCACGTCGAGAATTCTTTGCAGATGAAGATATGTAAAGGTGCTTATTACTCCCAACAAACCTTCTACATCTATGTATCATGCCTGGTTCATCAGAAGTCCGCAAGAAGTCCTCGAATTTGTTGTCCGTTTCATGCCAAGATGGCTTAGAAGCAATAGTCCTTATCTACTGGTCCCCCTTTCCGTTCTAATACTATCCGAGAGTTATCATTATTATCAAATCTGTTCCTATCTAACGGACCGCTATGGATCAAATAACACAGACCATGTTGATAAGGGATGGCTTTTCCTCGGATGAAATAAAGATATTCCATTGATTCATGTACCAGGAGACACATTTCCCATTCCTTAGCCCTAAAGATATGTGGCCATGAAAAAGGATTAACGTGGAACAGGCTTGGCCGGGTGGTAGAGTCGTGGAAACCTTTTTTATTCCATATTTTTGGACCTTAGCTCCGCACAATTGCTACTTGCTGCACCTGGAAGAATTGAAATCTTAGATCAACCTATGTATGGATGAAGAACTGCCTACCCAGTTCTGAACGGCTAACAACCGAGTCTTTACTCACTACATCAAAACCATTCCATTAATGACCATGTAAATCAGCGGAAAATAAAAAATACGCATTCCGATGAAATGCTGTTTGCATCTGCTGCCATACGATCATTGGTTTTCACTGACCCATACTAAAGAAAATATATAACCTTTCTCTTCGTCTCAGGTCGTGGATCTTCTCAATTGACGATCCCCCATATGGTAGTATACATATGTTCCGGTTGACCGAGCTAATTCTCATTGTTTTGTTCCGAAGCAGAATTCCCACGGATGCCGGTTCGTCCCATTCAGATATTCCGACCAAGAGGTACTGGATTCTCTTTCGGAATAGGCCCTGAAAGGAGAATGAAGGCCGGAATGCCCACAGACTCTGTCTCCAACAGACTTCTGTCTATTCTCTAATCACCCGCCCGATCCCATTGGAACGTCCAGTGCAAAGTCACTGAATGGGTTAAGTCGCCAATCCCACCACGACTATATTAATGTACTTTATCTGCTGGGTTTGGGTACTGGTGGGTATTTTTACCATAGGTTTTTAATCAATCTACCCTTGTGTGATTCCTCTTGAACATACGCGGGGGTGGGTTCGGGCGGAGATTTTCCAAACGGACTCCTCATTCATTAGATAGGAAGATCGCCAAGATTTTCCGTGATCCCCTGCCGAACCATTCCATTCCAACAGCTCGGACTCGGATCGTGGGGATTGCCGTAATAACTTCGTCGCAACCATAAGATACGCGGTATATCATAGTGATTCGATCCGAAATCTGTATTGAATTGTCTCTTCATGATCATTCTCACTATTATGCCTTGAGAGGACTCGAACCTCCACTCTCTTTCGCACTAGATTTTGGAGTCTCGCGCTGTCCTACCTTTCACCATCAAGGCATCTGAACAGTGAATCGTATTCCAGAATATGATATCCTATCTTAATGTGATATATGGAATTATATGACAAGGTGGTAGTGTTTGGAGTAATTTCTATCGTCGGTCATGTCTATCGGCCGGTTCCGACATCAAATTGCTTCGATTTTGAATACCGGAGGATACTTATTATTCAAAAAGATGTCAATCAAACCTATTTCTCGATTCATCGAAGCCCAAAAAAGAAGTGAAATATGGTACCCAAACCGAAGATATGTCAAAAGCAGGTCCGATTACGCCTAATTCCTAATTCCTAAATAGAATTGTAACGACGTAGCGATCCTTTAAACATAGTATTATTTACATACCTCGAATGACCCATCCTCATAATAAGAATACATACCCCTATTCCGGTCTGGTCCGTATTGAATGAACTTCTAATCTGATGATCGATCGATTCCATGATTATAAGTTCATAACCCCAGCCCATTCCCATTTTGGTTGGTTCGGGGAACAGATCCTACTAATCTTTTATTCCAGTTAGTAAGAGGGATCTTGCTAAGAATAGACCTAGAACAAAAAGAGGGTAGCCCTGAGCATTGCAAGAATTGGGTTCATTGATATTCCTGTATAGTAGATGCTATTCACACATACAGTCTACTCAATGTCGATGCATTGTTTGATCTCTTAAGGAGATCTTCTATATTTTCGCACTAAGGGGTTATTTCTTGCTTTCGCCAGGTCATTAAGACTTGATTAGTTTTAGATAAGTAGATAGAACAACGCTCGTAAGGAGTCCTATTGAAACCAAGAAATATAGCCTGCCTGCACCACACCATAATAGATTTAGTTTTACGAAAAAACCTCTATGTGGAGGAAGCCTCCAGGATAAGAACTAGGGCTGAAGAGACCAAAAAAGTCTTTCGTGTATAATCCTGCATAATCCTCGAATGTTTATCGTTCCGGTACGTAGACCAATAATACAATGCAAGCAAAAAGTCCTAGATTCATGGAGATAAGAACAGCAATAAGTTTCATGCTTTTTTTGGCCCCAACATCTCCCCCCCCATCATTTGAGTCTCCAACAATTAGTCCAATAATTTACATATCCGATTTGACGATGGCGATAGCAAGCATACGTTTATGCTTGTTTGAGTACTCGCAGAAGTCACCCAATATCATGCTATCTTGAATAGGGGCTAGGATTTCCCAGATAATATGCCATTCGTTTGATGAGAAATAAAAGGAATATCGAAAATTCGCGTGGCTGAAGCGAACGCAGCTACTTTCGAAGTAACAGAAAAAAAGCAACGACTGTAGTGGGAGAGTCATAGTCGAAAAGAAGGATCTCACTTCTTTTCTCTCAGTTCAAAACCTCATGAGCTTTTCATCTCGCACGGCTCCTAATTGATAAAAGAAGAAGAACTCATCTTCTTTTCCTTTTTGTTACCTTCCCCCCCCCTCGCGTATGTATAAGACCGATCCATTCGATTTCTAAAAAGGATTACTAATCCTTAACTTTCGAGGAATCCTCCATCATTGGTTGTGAATGACTGACTTTTTCAATCCCTTTCGACCTTGTTTTTCCGTAGGAGCAAGTCGCAAAGATTGAGAAATGACCATCTGATTTGATTCGTTCTCAACTAGCCTGAGTGATCATTTAGGGTTATCCTTTTGTCAACGGATTCTCCTATTACACTCTTATTCTTGACGTAGAGAACCAACTATGTAGTCATCTCCATCGATAATTCCAGCATTGATAGTCTTAGTCCGATCCTTTGTAGGAACACCCGTAATAACGAACTTGCAAAATGGATCTGTGTATCCTAAAAGAATTCGGTTTGTTTTCCGACCCTGCTTCACTTTAATTGTTATTTGAACCAAAAGATCACAATAACTTTTTGTAAAGTCTGTCTTGGTCCTAGTGGGGATAGCATTTCTCTTCTGCATGTCCCTATGGAGTTTTGAAAAATCCAAACTCTCAGAGATAGGATTAGAGGTAGAAGTGTCGAACGAACCGCACTGCCTTCGTATACTTCGTAGTCCATTGATTAAAAGGGGCTGGGGAAAGCTTGAACCCCATTCCTACAGTGATGGATATAAGCGCAATTGAAATCCTGGGAGTTATACATTTGTGTATTGATAAACTTCACTATTTCTTGAAGCTCGATCTCCCCCCCAGATGAACCATATAGCCAAGAGAACCCATGAACCATAATAGAATAGCTTGCCCCACCATGATAATCTTTCATAGTAGCCTCATTAGACCGTACTCTCTCTTGGTATATCCAGATAATAGGTAGACATAACTGAAACATTCTGGAGCTACAAGATGTTATTAAAATCGTTCGCACCACATAACAAACATTCCTCCTAGAGTAGCTGTTAATACGAATAACGAAACTCTTTATAGCCATTTCTGTACATTCAATGTACTCTACCGGATAGAGGAATCATAGAGTTGAACATAGTAAATCGAAAGTGAAAGATTTCGTTGAAATTGTTTCGTTTGGAAATTTCCCGAAAAGCTAATTATAGGTTCTTCTCTCCATCGGAACAATAGGGCCGTTATGCTTATTACTAACTTTTGAAGAGATAAATAGAACCAGGTCTAAATCCTTTTGAGCGAGGTGAATCTCATCATCAAAGAAGAATTAGCCAAAAATTAGGATACATTCTGGGAAAATGAAACTTCATGGAAGAGAGCAAATGAACGCTGCATAAAATTCTCGTAGAATCGAGAATGAAGTTTTCATTCTGTACATGCCGACAGAATTAAGTCAACTGCATCCAAGCTCCGAAAGTAAATGTCCCAATTGTTTCGAATACTTTCTATTTTTGGAATGGGATCTTTACGGAATCCCCATGAAATAGAATCCATCCCTTATTCCAGGACTATTTCCCATAATATTCCTTCTTTCTTATTCTTAGAAGCACGCCCCGAGAAGTCTTAGTTGATCATGATTTATTTTCATCTTCTTTTCCTTTTGGTTTGTTTCGAGAAAGATTCGTCCGATTCTTTTTCTATTGATTCTTTTCCGATCGAGATGTATGGATCCATGTGTCTTATAGATCCTGTTCATGGATTAACGAAAATGTGCAAAAGCTCTATTTGCCTCTGCCATTCTATGAGTCTCTTCCTTTTGCGTATGGCATCGCCACTCCCTTTGGCAGCATCTACTAATGTCGGAACTTAATTGAATAGCCATAATTTCGACCCTGCTTTTTTCGGATGCCCTAATAAACGACTGGCAAGTGCTTTTTCCTTTTGCTAGATCCTATTTTCAATAGGAACTTGATGGTCGATCCGCCTACACGTCTTGCTTTTACTGCTATAATCGGGATTTACTACTCCACGTATTGCTTGACGTAAAACAGATAGTGGATTTGTTTCTGTCTTTTGTTGAATCTTTTTCATGGCTCGATAGATATTTGATAAGCCAATGATTTTTTTCCGTGTTTCAGAATACGGTTAACCAACATGTTAACTAATCGATACGATAAATTGGATCGGATTTTGCAGTTTTTTCTTCTGCAGTACCTCGCCTGACCTGGCGTGAAAGAGGTTCAAGATCAGTTTTCTTTTTATAAGGTCTAAAAACGAATTCCTTTATTTTGGCTTTTTGACCCCATATTGTAGGGTGGATCTCGAAGATATGAAAGATCTCCCTCCAAGCCGTACATACGACTTTCATCGAATACGGCTTTCCACAGACGTCTCTAATTTATTATGAGATCGAGTATGGAATTCTGTTTACCTCACTTTAAATTGAGTATCCGTTTTCCTCCCTCCTTTTCCTGCTAGGATTGGAAATCCTGTTTTTACATATCCATACGGTCGAGTCCTTAGGTTTCCGAAATAGTGTAATGTAAAAAAGAAGTGCTTCGAATCATTGCTATTTGACTCGGACCTGTTCTAAAAAAAGTCGAGGTATTCGAATTGTTTTGTTGCCCCACGACAAGTAAGGGAAAACCTCTGAAATGATTTCAATATTGGACCTTGGACATATAAGATTTCCGAATCGATCTCTTTAGAAAGAAGATCTTTTGGCTCATGTAGCCTGCTCCAGTCCCCTTACGAAACTTCGTTATTGGGTTACCATACCCTCACCATGTGCTAGCGATTCACAGTGCATCATCAATGATACCAAGTCTTCGGATAAAATCTGACAACGCACTAGAAAGCCCTTGTCGACGATCCTTTACGCCGCCGCATCTAGGGTTTCCTCAACAAATGTGATATCTCACACCGGGTAAATCCTTAACCCTTCCTCCTCTTACTAATACTACAGAACTGTTCTTGTAATTATGGCCAATACCAGGTATGAAGCATGATTTCAATCCAGAGGTTAATCGTACTCGGCAACTTTACGTAAGTGGCAGATTTTGGTTTTTTGGGGGATATTGGAAAGTTTTTGACAGATCAGTCCACCCTTACTGTCACTCTAACAGAACCGTACATGAGATTTTCCACCTCAATACGTCCCTCGTTCATTCTTTCGAAGTAAATTGGATCCTTTTCTTCGTTCGAGAATCTCTCTCCCTTCTTCCACTCCGTCCCGAGAGTAACTAAGACCCATTCAGTCACGTTTTTTCATGTTCCAGTTGAACACGTGTCCCCCCCCCAATTTATGGGACAAAGGGGAAGATTATTCCTTTTCCCCAAACATATCGGATCAAATCCGAATCTTTAATAAGAACAGAAATCTTTCTCGATCATTCCCTTGCCCCTATTTTTCCGCAGAATCAGAAAGATCTTTTCGAGTTTGAATTTGTTCAGTTGTATCTGGCTCTTCTATCTGTCTACTTATTTTGAATATCTACTTATTTTTTTTTGCTTTATCTTTATTTCTTTCGCTTTTCTTCCTCTCTTTTCTTTTTATTCAACCTTTCCATCATCCTTCAGTTCCCATGGGTTTGTTGATCCTGTAGAATCTGGACCCATTTCTCATCGAGCGAAGGGTACGAAAATAATCAGATTTATTTTTCGATCAAAACAAAAAAGTCTATGTGAAACTTCGGTGTTTTTTCTCTTCCTCTAATCCCTACCCCATCGTTTTGATCAATGAGAACCTTTTCTTCTGTATGCATCGATATATTATTCCAATCCTTCCCGAATACCTCCCATGAAAATCCCGAATTGGATCCAAATTGACGGGTTAGTGTGAGCTTATCCATGCGGTTATTCACTCTTCAAATAGGACTTCCATTTTCTAAATATCCTGGCTTTCGTGCTTTAGTGAGTCGGTCCGAGATCCTTTCGCTGACCTAATTTGGTGTGAAGGGCTATCCATATGATCCTGATCTGTTGCGTAAGGCCCGCGGTATCATGGCACCGGGTAAAGTATACAGAACAGACCGGTTTTTCTGTATATCTTTATTAGTATTAGTTAGTGATCCCGTTCGGATTATATAATATAGTTATGATCCCGGTTCGGTGAGTCCTTTCTTCCGTGATGACTGTTGGCACCAGTCCTAATTTTGTCTCTGTGGACCGAGGGAGAATGGGGCTCCGCGGGAAGAGGGTTGTACCGTGAGAGAAGCAGGAGTTCAACCTTTCTTCACATATACAAACATGGATTCTGGCAAAGGCCAATTAGTTGGACCTCAGGTCGATCCGAATGAATCAGTCTTTTCCACAGAGGTAAATCTTTTGCCTCTGGGCAAGAGGAATAGTAAGTTACAATTCTGTCCTTCGGAGGACATGTATTTCTATTACTTATGAAAATTACTATTTCTGATAACTATGAAATTAATATTTCGATAACTATGAAATTAATAAATGAAAATGAAGTAGTTAATGGTGGGGTTACCATTATCCTTTTTCTGTAGTGTCCTAAGAAGGAATTTGTCCATTTTTATTTTTCGAGGCTCAAAAAGGTGTGGAACACAGAGACTCTTGAATGGAATTGAAAAGAAATGTCTCCAGTTCCTTCGGAAATGGTAAGACTCTTTGGCGCAAGAAGAAGGGTGAATCTATACCATCTTACTTGGTTTTCGCTTCCCCTCTTTTTTTAACAATAACCGTATCGGGTGTTCTTCTCCACCAGTATCGAAATAGAACATGCTGAACAAATCTTCCTTCTGTAAACCTTCTCTGCTCTATTTAGATCGGAAAATCGTACGATTTTATGAACACCATTGCTATGGCTCGCTCCGTAGTCAATCCTATTTCCGATAGGACATTTGACAATGGCATCCAATTTTCCCATTATTTTCTCTCCATAATACCCAGTAGGTTACTATCCTAATATGCGAAAAGAAGCCCCGGCTCCAAGTTGTTCAGGAATAGTGGCGTTGAGTTTCCTCGACCCTTTGCCTTGGACTTAGATTTAGTTCTATTTCTCGCTGGGACCGTAAGGATATAACTCAGCGGTAGAGTGGTGTCACCTTGACGTGGTGGAAGTCCAGCATTTCGGCCTGATTATCCCTAAACCAATGTGTTTTTCTATTTTGAGTGCTCCCCCGCCGTGATCGAACGAGAATGGATAAGAGGCTTGTGGGATTGACGTGATGGGTAGGGATGACTATATTGCTGGGAGCGACTCCCCGGCTAATAGAAGCGCATGGAACACGTTATGCCTTAGAATGAAAGAGAATTCCGAATCAGCTTTGTCTACGACAGGAGCTATAAAGTATGCCACCTATGAAGTCATGAGAGTCGATCCTGGCTCAGGATGAACGCTGGCGCATGCTAACACATGAATCGACGGGAAGTGGTGTTTCCAAGTGGCGGGACGGTGAGTAACGCGTAGAACCTGCCCTTGGGAGGGGAACAACAACTGACACGGTTTGCGACTACCCCGTAGCTGAGGATCAAAATGAGAATCCGCCCTAAGGGAGGGCTTTTGCGTCTTATTAGCTGTTGGTGAGGTAATAGCTTACCAATGCGATGATCGTAGCTGTTCCGCTAGGATGATTCAGCCTCCACACTGGACTGAGACACGTCCCATACTCCTACTGGAGGCAGCAGTGGGGAATTTTCCCGCATGGGCGAAAGCCTGACGGACAGCCGGCGTGGAGGTAGAAAGGCCCACGGGTCGTGAACTTCTTTTCTCGGAGAGACATGACGTCTCTTAGTTAATATGTCATCGGCTACTCTGTGCAGCAGCCGCGGTAAACAGAGGCGCAAGCGTTTCCGAATGATTGGGCGTAAAGCGTCTGTAGGTGGCTTTTCAAGTCCGCCGCAACCATGGCTCAACCTGGACAGGCGGTGGAAACTACCAAGCTGGAGTACGGTAGGGGCAGAGGGAATTTCCGGTGGAGCGGGAAATGCGTGAATCGGAAAGAACACCAACGGCCGAAAGCACTCTGCTGGCCACACTGACACTGAGATACGAAAGCTAGGGGCAAATGGGATTAGATACCCCAGTAGTCCTAGCCGTAAACGATGGATACTAGTCGCTGTGCGTATCGACCCGTGCAGTGCTGTAGCTAACGCGTTAAGTATCCCGCCTGGGGAGTACGTTCGCAAGAATGAACTCAAAGGAATTGACGGGGGCCCGCACAAGCGGTGGAGCATGTGGTTTAATTCGATGCAAAGCAAGACCTTACCAGGCTTGACATGCCGTTATCCTCTGAAATAGAGGTCCTTCGGAGACGCGACCAGGTGGTGCATGGCTGTCGTCAGCGTCGTGCCGTAGGTGTCTGGGTTAGTCCCGCCGACGCAACCCTCGTGTTTAGTTGCCAGCCATTAGTTTGGAAGCCCCCCCTGAACGACCTGCCGTGTAAGCCGGGGAAGGTGGGTCTGACGTCACGTCATCATTCCCCTTATGCCCTGGGCGACACACGTGCTACAATTGCCGGTGACAAGGTCGCTATCCCGCGAGGGTGAGCAACCCCAAAAACCCGTCCTCAGTTCGGATTGCAGGCTGCAACTCGCCTGCTTGAAGCCGGATCGTAGTAATCGCCGGTCATCCCACCATATACGCGGTGCATTCGTTTCCCGGGCCTTGTACCCCGCCCGTTCCACTATGGTGCTGGCCATGCCCGAAGTCGTTACCTAACCGCAAGGAGGGGATGCCGAAGGCGGGGCTAGTGACTGGAGTGAAGTCGTAACGGGTAGCCGTACTGAAGTGCGGCTGGATCACCTCCTTTCAGGAGAGCACTGCTTAATGCTTGTTGGGTATTTTGGTTTGACACTGCTTCACACCCAAAAAGAAGCGAGCTACGTCTGAGCTAAGCTTGGATATGGAAGTCTCTTTTTCGTTTCTCGACGGTGAAGTAAGACCAAGCTCATGAGCTTATTATCCTAGTCTGAACAAGTTAGTTTATAGGATCCCTTTTTTACGTCCCCATGTCCCTCCCGTGTGGCTACATGGGACGAAAAAAGGCAAGAGATGGATGGGTTTTTCTCTCGCTTTTGGCATAGCAGGCCTCCACTGGGAGTCCCACACACGGGCTTATTAACTCAGTGGTAAGCGCGGCCCCTGATAATTGCGTCGTTGTGCTGGGCTGTGGGGCCTCAGCCACATTGATGTTCAATGTCTCATCAGCGCCTGACCCGGAGATGTGGCTCAATCCAAGGCCCATTATCCTGGCGTACTCCTCCTGTTCGATCGGAGTTTGAAACCAAACTTCTCCTCAGGAGGATAGATGGGGCGATTCAGGTGAGATCCACTTAGAGCTACTTTCTTATCACGAATCGTGGTATCCGGCGGTCCGGGGGGACCACCCACGGCTCCGCTCTTGTCGAATCCATACATCCCTTATCATGTATGGACAGCTATCCTCGAGCACAGTTTTATTTTCGGCCTCACTGGGAATGGGCACCCTAACAACGGAAAATGGAGCACCTAACAACGCTCTTCCAGACCAAGAACTACGAGATCGCCCCTTATTCTGGGGTGACGGAGGGATCCGGTACCATTCGAGCCTTTTTTTCATGTCTTTTCCCGGAGGTCTGGAGAAGCATCAATCAATAGATTTCCTAATCCTCCCTTCCCCGAAAGGAGAACGGAAATTCTTTTTTCCTTTCCGCAGGGAACCAGGGATTGGATCTAGCCATAAGAAGAATGCTTGGTATAAATAACTCACTTCTTGGTCTTCGACCGCCTCTCACTACGAGCGCCCCCCGATCATGCAATGGAGGTCTATTATCTATCTCTTGACTCGACATGGAGCAAGGTTTGGAAAAAGGATCTTAGCGTTCTAGGTTTGTGGCCGGGAGTCTCCTTAGCCTTCTTTTTTCTTCCCATCGGAGTTATTTCCAAGGACTTTCATGTAAGGATAAAAGGGGGAACAAGCCACTTGAAGCTCGCAGTACAACGGAAGTTTATGCTGCGTTTCGGCAGGATATCGCTCCCGAAAAAGAATCTATTGATTCTCTCTCAATTGGGTTTTTTTATCGTAGGTGCCGATTATTTTACTTCACGGTCGAGGTCCTCTGGTTCAAGTCCAGGATGCCCGCTTGCGCCAGGAAAAGAATGAAGATCATCTGACTCTTTCATGCCTACCCACTTGGCTCGGGGGGATAGTACTCAGTTGGTATAGCTCCGCTCTTGCATTGGGTCGTTGCGATTACGTTTGGATGTCTATTGTCCAGGGGTAGATAGTAACTTGTACCTGAACCGGTGGCTCACTTTTTCTAAGTAATGGGGAAGAGGACCTAAACTGCCACTGAAGACTCTACTGAGACAACGGATGGGCTGTCAAGAACTAGAGGAGGGAGGATTGGCGTTGGTCAGATCTAGTATTGAATCGTACATTGGACGATAGTTGGAGTCCGGCGGCTCTCCTAGGGTTCCCTCATCTGGATCCCTGGAAGAGGATCAAAGTGGCCCTTGCGAATACTTGATGCACTCTTTCTTACTCCCTTCAAACCCTTTGATCGAATGTGTCAAAAGAAGGAAATCCCATGGCCCGCCCCATCGTCTCCACCCTAGGAAATACGATATCACCCCAAGGACGCCTTCGGCAGCCAGGGGTCACCGGACCGCCATAGACTGTTCAAATAAGTGGAAGCATTAGCTGTCCGGCTCTCCGGTTGGGGCAGTAAGGGTTCGGAGAAGGGCAATCACTCGTTCTTAAAACCAGCATTCTTAGACCAAAGAGTCGGGCGGAAAAAGGGGGAGAGCTCTCCGTTCCTGGTTCGCCTTGTCAGCGGCTTCTCCGGAACCACAAGACTCCTTAGAAGGGATTCCAAAACTCAGCACTTTTGAGATTTTGAGAAGAGTGCTCTTGGAGAGCACAGTGCGATGAAAAGTGTAAGCTTGGTTCGGGGGGGAGTTATTGGTCTATCGTTGACTCTATGGTAGAAGTAGTCGGGAAGGCTCTGAGAAGGCGGTGGTGTACCTGGGCGATTAGCGGTTTCAGCCGCGTATCTCAGCCCGGTGAACTTAGCTGATACTTGATAGCACCCCAATTCCCCCCGGCAGTTCGATTTATGATTTATCATTCATGGACGTTCGATTAAGATTCTTGGTCTATTTAGCAGCACCTTAGGATGGCTTAGCACTTAACGTTAATGGCGAGGTTCAACGAGGAAAGGCTTACGGTGGATACCTAGCACCCAGAGACGAGGAAGGCGTAGCAAGCGACGAAATGCTTCGGGGGAGGTTGAAAAATAAGCATAGATCCGGAGATTCCCGAACTAGGTCACCTTTGAAAGTGAGAATCATGGCAGGAAAGAGACAACCTGGCGAACTGAAACATCTTAGTGAGCCAGAGGAAAAGAAAGCAAAAGCGATTCCCGTAGTAGCGGCGAGCGAATGGAGCAGCCTAAACCGTGAAAAAGGGGTTGTGGGAGAGCAATACAGGCCGTACTTGCTGTAGGCGAAGCGGTGGAATGATGAATGCGCACCAGAGATGGCGGAAGTCAGTAGCCGAAAGCAAAATAGCTGACGCTCTGACCCGAAGTAGCATGGGGCACTGGAAATCCCGTGTGACGCAGCAAGGACCACCTTGCAAGGCTAAATACTCCTGGGTGACGATTAGCGAAGTAGTACGGAGGGAAAGGTGAAAAGAGAACCCATACCAGCGGGAGTGAAATAGACATGAACCGTGAGCTCCCCAAGCAGTGGGAGGAGAATGTGATTATGACCGGTGCCTGTTGAAGAATTGAGCCGGGAATCATAGGCAGTGGCTTGGTTAAGGGAAAAACCCCGGAGCGTAGCGGAAAGCGAGTCTCATTAGGCGATGTCAATGCTTATGGACCCGACTGGGGATCTATCCATGACCAGGATGAAGCTGGGTTGAAAACTAAGTGGAGGTCCGAACCGACTGATGTGAAGAATCAGCGGATGAGTTGTGGGTAGGGGTAAATGCCACTCGACCCAGAGCTAGCTGGTTCTCCCCGAAATGCGTGAGGCGCAGCCGTTGACTGGACCTCTAGGGGTAAAGCACTGTTTCGTGCGTGCGGGCCGCGAGAGCGTTACCAAATGCGAGCAAACTCTGAATCTAGATATGACCCAAAAAATAAGCGGGATCAAGGCGGCCAGTGAGACGATGGGGGATAACTCATCGTCGAGAGGGAAACAGCCGGATCACCAGATAAGGCCCCTAAAGACCGCTCAGTGATAAGGAGGTAGGGTGCAGAGACAGCCAGGGTTGCCTAGAAGCAGCCACCCTGAAAGAGTGCGTAATAGCTCATGATCGAGGCGCTCTGCGCCGAAGAGAAGGGGCCTAAGCGATCTGACGAAGTGTGGATGTAAAAAGCATCGGTTAGGGGGGGGGGGGGGAGCGTTCGCCTTTAGAGCGAAGGCACCGCGCAGAAGGTGTGGACGAAGCGGAAGTGAGAAGGTCGGCTAGTACCGCCAAAACATGCGTGAGAATCAATGCCCCGAAAAACTAGGGTTCCTCCGCAAGGTTCGTCCACGGGGGTGAAGCAGGGCATAAGATCAGCGAATAGGCGTAGTCGATGGAAAAGGAATATATCCTTACTACCCATTGTGGTCCCGAGGACGGAGGAGGTAGGTAGCCGAAGGATGGTTATCGGTTCAAGACGCAAGGTGACCGTGCTTTTTCCGGGGAAGAAGGGGTAGAGGAAATGCCTCGAGCCAATGTCCGAGTACCAGGCGCTACGGCGCGGAGTAACCCATGCCATACTCCCAGGAAAAGCTCGAACGACCTTCAACAAAAGGGTACCTGTACCCGAAACCGACACAGGTGGGTAGGTAGAGAATACCTAGGGTCGCGAGACAAACTCTCTCTAAGAATCGGCAAAATAGCCCCTACTCGGCGAAGGGTGCCTCCTCACAAAGGGGGTCGCAGTGACCAGGCCCGGGCGACTGTTTTACCAAAAACAAGGTCTCCGCAAAGTCGTAAGACCATGTATGGGGGCTGACGCATGCCAGTGCCGGAAGGTCAAGAAGTTGGTGACTGATGGACAGGGGAGCCGGCAGACGAAGCCCGGTTGAAACGGCGGCCGTAACTATAACGTACTAAGGTAGCGAAAATTCCTTGTCGGTGTAAGTTACGATCCCGCAGAAAAGGCGTAAACGATCTGGGCCGACTGTCTCGGAGAGAGGCTCGGTGAAACTAGACATGTATGTGAAGATGCGGAAATTACCCGCACATGGACAGAACGGCATATGAACTTTACGTCCTGGGATTGGCTTTGGGGCCTTTCCTGCGCAGCTTAGGTGGAAGCGAAGAAGGCCTCCTCCGGGGGGGGGGCCCGAGCATCAGTGGAGATACCACTCTGGAAGAGCTAGAATTCTAACCTTGTGTCAGGACTACGGGCCAAGGGTCAGTCTCAGGTGACAGGTTCATGGGGGTCGGCACCCAAAAGGTAACGGAGGGTGGCCAAAGGGTTCTCGGGCCGGACGGGAGACTTGGCCTCGAGTGCAAAAAATAAGGCAGAAGGGAAGCTTGACTGCAAGAACCCACCCGCGAGCAGGGACGAAAGTCGGCCTTGTGATCGCGGTGCCGAGTGGAAGGGCCGTCGATGAAAGGATAAAAGTTACTCAGGGTAACAGGTGATCTCCCCAAGAGTTTCAAATCGACGGGAAGGTTTGGCACCCGGAGTCGGCTCTTCGCCACCTGGGGCTGTAGTATGTTCAAAGGTTGGCGTTCGCCCATTAAAGCGGTACGTGAGCTGGGTTCAGACACGTCGTGAGACAGTTGCGGCATATACGGTGCGGGCGTTAGAGCCATTGACGGGACCTTTCCCTAGTACGAGAGGAATGGAAAGGACGCACCTATGGTGTACAGTTATCGTGCCCACGGTAAAACGCTGGGTAGCCAAGTGCCCCCCCCGGAGGGATAACTGATGAAGCATCTAAGTAGCAAGCCACCAAAAATGAGTGCTCTCTTATTCCGAACTCCCAGAGCCCGGTAGCACGCCGAGACAGCGACGGTTCTCTGTCCCTGCGGGGATGGAGCGACAGAAGTATTGAGAATCCAGATAGGTCACGGCGGACGAGCCTTATCACTAGATAGGGTCAAGGGACAGTGCAGGATGTATGCAGCTGAGGCATCCTAACAGACCGAGAGAGAGTTTGAACCTTGTTCCTACACGACACCTGATCAATTCGATCAGGCACTCGCCATATATTTCTGTTCACTGTTGCAACATGAAAAAAACCACAAGCTCTGCCCCCCTCTCTATCTATCCAAGGATGGAAGGGCAGAGTCTTTGGTGTCCTACAGTCAAGAATTGGGGCCCTCACCAACCACTAGACATATGCTTTTCTCTATGCCTTTCTCGTTCATGGTTTGGTTCGATATTCTGTGCCCTAGGCGTAGAGGAACCCACACCAATCCATCGAACTTGGTGGTTAACATCTACTGCGGGACGATCCTGATAGGGAGGTCATGCGGAAAAAAATAGCTCGACGCCAGAAGATTAAAAAGTTAAACAACCCTTATTTTACTTTTTCCTATTTGGAAATATGAAAGAGGATAAAAATTAAAAAAATGCAAAGGAGTCTATTCAAAAACCCCCAATATGACATATATTCTTCTATCACTTCACACCGCGGAACGCACTGTTTATTTCTTATAGATAGAGAGAAACGCGCTTTCACATCTTCTTAACCGAAATGAAATGGCATGAGGAGAGGCAAGGTTCATTTTGGAGGTTGACTCCCGGGAAAAATCAGTGGCGACGGGTGGGGGCTGTAGCCTCCGGGATTAGAGCCGTGCTACGACCAGGTGTCGGGGGGTTCGAATCCCTCCCGACCAAACTTCCCTTTTGTCGCAAGGAATGCTTACTTTTTCTTTTATTGATAGTGAAAAGATCGAGCATTACATATAGTAACAGACCGGAATCGCATATTGGTGTTTTTACTCCCCGTAAATCCTCCCAGCCAGCTGGGCAGAATAGCAGAGCAAAGACAAGTAGTAGTAGCATAGCAAAATGCGTTCCTCGTCAGTAATATGTGTGCTCGCGGTAATTTGTGGCCGATGGGAAAATCGATGGACTGCATCTTTGATGCACGCTAGTACATCATATGAGAATTCTGAAGTGGCATTTACAGGGATTATCCGGATCTACGCCGAGGGATTGACGGCGATTTCTCAAATATCGTAGAACAGAATGTGATACGATGAGATAGAATGACAATAGAAACAAAGACGCGAACGGGTTACCTACTCCTAACGGTCAAGCAGCCCTTAATTAATTCTTTCATCTTTAATGAAGAATGAATCAAATATCCCCAAGTGAGGATTCCGAACTACGACCAGTCAGTTAACAGCGACGCTTAACCACTGAGCTAATGAGGAACAACGGGAGATGCGACCTCATAGAGTTCAACCCCCGTTCTCAACCCATGAACAATATGAGCCGAAGCTTCCTTCGTAACTCACGGAACTTCTTCGTAGGGCGCTCCGATTCCAGGCAGTCATTCATAGGGACTCAAAGTGGCTCTATTCATTATATTCCATCTATACCAATTCCATTCATGTAATATCCTTGGTGTCATTGACTAAGACGATGTCATTTATAGTCATCGTTTCTAGATATGGAAAGTTAAGAAAAAGCCATCATATAATAATAAAAGAAATTGACAGAAAAGAAAAAGGGGGTTTGTGATGATTTTTAAAAAAAAATCTTTTCCCTGGGTAATTATTATACTTATGCATTGAGATAATAAATTCGGTCGTTTGTCGGACTCTATTATGGACTTTCTGACACATTCTCCATAGGGCCCTCTTATCTCTTACTTCTATTCGAGGCTCGGGTATGGAAACGAAGGAACGAGAAGGATGGTATCGCAACACCTGGTTTTATACGGGACGCTGTAGGAGGTTATAGCGATCTATTATGCGCATCTGCATTCTCGATTGGGTCGACCGCCAACAAGAAACTGTCCTAGTTATACCTATCTTTTGGTCATTTTCTTTCTGGAAAATAACAAAAACTTTTTTATATGGGGTCTATACCAGAAATTCACGCGTAATCTCAGCATTCAAGGGATGTTGGTTTCTGATAATCTCATTTTCAAGTATTAACCATTTCATTTTTTTTTTTTTTTTGTTTGTTTTGTTTTTTTTAACAAGTTCAACGTACCAGATAGTCAACATTTAATGTTTCGATTGCAACAACAAGATGTTATTTGTAACCGTAGCTTATGGTTGGGTTAATTGGTTTACATTTTCGTCACGAAAATGGGTTTGATTGTAATTGGATAACCGGCAACAAAATCATTCTATTCGATCTAATAATCTAAATAGGTACCTGAAATCTAATAGGTACCTTGTGTCCGAATGCGAAATTCGATGGCTCGAATTTTTAGTATTCTCTTATTATCACCTGCTGTCTACTATTTAGGCAGAAGCCGTCGCCTATTGTCACCTAAGAAACTGAAAGAACCTAAGAAAAGTAAGAAAAGTCAGAAAATATTCTCAGAAAAGGAAGAAAGGGGAGGAAAGTGAGGAAGGGGAAAGCGAGTAGGGGGGGAAAAACAAAACCTAGTGAGGAAGAGAAAACGCGACTGGAGAAAGTGAGGGGGAAGAAAGCGATGTAGAAACAACTCCGAAAGGAAGGAGACTAAACAGGAACAAAGAGTGATACACCGAAAAAGACCCATTCCCTTATCGGAAGAAAAAGGAGGATCCGGACAAATAGATGAAACGGAAGGATCCGAGTGCATGGAAAGGAAAAACAAGCATGAATTCCCCTTTCAATTAAAGACACATGCGATAAAGGAATAGCCCAGTTTACGAAATCGTATCTTGATACCTATCAAGAGAATGGAATGGGAAAGACTTGAAGAAGAGAAAAAATGAAAAGACTTTTTTCTGCTTTGACTGGAAAAACCTATGTAACTTTTTCTTGTCGATTATAAGAGGTGGAGGAACTCGTCCATGGCGATATATAAAAAATAATCGATTTTGAAAGAGTGGACAAAATAAATGTCACAATATTTTTTTTATACGTGTTCAAGTGATGGCAAAAAATAATATCTTTTTACATTATCCGCCTAGTTTATCAACTTTTTCGAAATGATAGAACGCAAAATGTCTTTGTACATGACAGAAAAATTTCCCATGAAGACCTATTGTTATGGGTTTTCTACCCCTGGCAAAAAAATACAACTGAGCAATGAATTGATAAGTCGAATAAAAACTCTAGAAGAGAAGAGAAGAAGACAAAGAAAGAAGAAGAAAAGGATATCTCTTGCTCTAGATATACTTGAAAAAAGGACCAGATATGCACCGATGGAATGAGCAGACTACTTGCCAAAAGCGTATGATCCTTTTGAAGGACCGTATCGTGGAACAATAAAAAAATTTTTCACATACCAATCATGAATGATTTAATTACTTCCACAACTGATTTAAGTACTTCTACAAGATTTTAATTATTCTAAAGAAGAAGAAGATGTGATTCCATAGAAACGTTTTGATTAAATAAGAGTCATGGGCTCGTTCCTATTTCTAAAAATTCTCGAGAATTTGAACATGAAAAGCATCAGCTTGATGAGAAATCTCATTTAATTATATTGTTACTTTTAAAACGCAATCGATGAATCTTCTTTATTTTTTATTGAAGAAGAAAGAAGAATAATTCAGAAAGTAAAGCAAAATCCTTGAGATTGTATTCGACATAATTAAACAACCAATCCAAATGATTCAAAAACAACAACTGAAAAAACTCACTGGGAATAGAAGCAATCAGTTAAAAAAGGTGCATGACGGTCATACAAATTGACGATGAAATTAGAAGGAGGGATCAAGAAAATGGAGAAAAGAAGACAGAAGGAGAGGCTTATGAAAAAAATTAGTTCAAGCAAGCGACCGGGTGTGGTGATGATTATGATAACAATCCGGATCCGGATACCGAACTGATAATATTATCAAGCAGAAGCAGAAGCGGAGGGCTTTGATACGTTATTCGCAACAACCGATTTTAATCGGGGTATAATCCAAGGATCCATGCGGCTCAAAGACGTAAACAGATTTGGGAATTTCAAAAAATGTTCATTCCCCGCTTTTTTTTGGATCGAATAGACAAAGGTCGGTTTTTTTTCTTGTTTTTGATAGGATTCTTTTTTTTTTCTTTTTTTGATAGTAGATATGATATCGAATAAATTAATTTATTTAGGAATTCCGTGGGGGGAAACCCAGAATCCGAAACTCCGACTTTGAGGAGGAAGAGCGAAGAGACAAAAATGGGAAAAAAAAAAAAGACGAGGAGAAAAAAAAAAAAGAGGGAAGATGAAACGGATTAACAATATCAGCAATTTGGGATAGCATTTATTTGCTCAAGCAATAAGCGGTTGATGCTGATAACCCAATCTTTTTTTAGAAAAAACCTGTATGGCCTTCATTTGATAATAGCTAAAAATATTGGACGTATGTTATTATCCAATTCCCCGAGTGGTATGAGGATTGAAGGAATGGAATAGCGAAATACATGTTAAATGCACCCTATAATGGTGTCCATTATCAGAAACCGATTTCCCAAGATTGGTCGTCGACTGGGATGAGAATAAAGATTTTATTGCCTTTAGTTTTTTTAAAACCGTGGCGAAGATCTAAATACGATATCATCATGGAGAATCAACATAAAAAAAAAAGGAAAAAAAAAAAAAGAAAATTAGTTTTTAAACAGTTTGGGGAATGGAAACTGAACTCCCTTTTGGGTCTACCGCAACCAACTTATTTTTTGAACCCATATATAAGGAACTCAAAAAAATAATAGAAAAGTAAAAAAAAAAAGACGCTCTAAAAAGTTTCAAAAGGAAAAAACCAAGATGGGTCATCAAAATAGTTCTAGTTCTAAAAAACGGAAGTTCTAAAACGGTTCTAAAACGAATAGTTCTAGTTCTAAAACGAATAGTTCATGTTCTAAAAGAAACAGTTCTAGTTCTAAAACGAATAATGAAAACTTGAAAAGTGAACCAAATGTTCTTATTTGAATTGAGGAAGGGAAAAGTACATGAACCAAATGAAAATGCAAAGATTCAAAAAAAAATAATCAGATATTCAACGAATCGACCATTCAAATTCGATCTATGATTGGACAAATTATTTATCATAGAAAAAAAACACTGAAAAGATCTGCTGTATAAGACCATCCCAATCAGGAATCAAATGAAGAATCACAAAGACAAGAAGAAAAAAGTTTACTAGCCTATCATGATAAAGCCGCAAGTACAAAAACATATTGGCAGATACTTCAAAGAAAAAATAACCGATTTTAATACGCAAATCACATTATTTTATGAAATCTTTAATTGAAAAATATACGAAGATATCTCATGTATGGTCCATTTCTAAGGGTAATGCACACCTTTAAAAAAACAATTATCAATGAATCCATTGACAACGATGAAAGAAATCAAGAAGGAATTGAGGAAAACAGATCACGATTACAATGAACTTATTTAGACTTAAAAAAGGCCTTTTCTAATCCTAATATAGAAATGATTTTAAAACACTGATCCGACGTATCTGCCTTGTCCAAGCAGAGTATTTTACAAATTGTCAAAAAACCAAATTATTTAACAACCATCACCTGAGATTTGGTACGTCAATATCACATCACGGGAACCGATACTTTTATTAAAGAGACGCTATAAAGTATATTGTATGACACGAGGAATATTTGATTCCCAAATCAAGGCATTACGAAAATTAATAAGTCTGGAATGAATCAAGGAAAAACTGGTTAAAGGGTCATTATCAAGATAATTTTTCTCGGAAGCAAATGGTCTCGATAGTACCGAAAAAATGGCGGAGCGAAATAGCGTTCACTCACCGTGTACTTATTCAAATAAAGAATCAATGAAATTGTATCATATAAAAAAGAAAAAGACCGATTAAATCATTACATGAGTTGAAAATTTTTATGCAGTGGATTTATGACGAAGTCGAAAAGAAAAATAAAAAAAACACTAAGATATGATCTTTTATCACATGAATATATAAATATGGGGGATGTAAGGACTATACACACTGAAACCCGCATCGTTTATGTATGCTAAATATGACTATTGAGGTACCTAAAACAAGGATATTTTATTGATACCATAAAAAATCTGGATAGAAACTATTTGGAGATAGAATTCTTATTTTGCCTTAGAAACAAGAGTGATATTGAGGAACAATAGTGACTATTGAGAACAATAGTGATATTGGAACAGAGGATAATTGAGGACTGGACCGATTGTATATCGGTACCGAAATTATACAAAATACAAGGGACGGACGACCATCAAAAAAATTTTTTGATTGGATGGGAATGAATCGAAATAGTCTAATATCAAATCTAGAACCTTGGTTCTTCCAGGAATTGTGTTCCCTTTTGATGCATATAAGATTAAACCGTGGATATACCAATCAAATTCTTATTTCTAATATTTATTAGGAAGATGATATTAGTTCAAAAGCCCAAATGAAAGATATATTTCAATATCAAAATGAAAAAAAATATTAGTCAAAATCAAACAAAAAAATATTAGTCCACCTCAAAAATCAAAAACGTAGTCAAACCAAAATCAAAAAAAAATTAGCAAAATCCAAAAAATCTTAGTCAAAATCAAAATCAAAAAAAATACTAGTCAAAATCAAAAAAATATTAGTCAAAATCAAAATCAAAAAAATATAGTCAAAATCAAAAAAATATTAGCAAAAATCAAATTCCAAAAAAACTATTAGTCATAAATCAAAAATATTAGTAAAATCAAAATTTGAAAAAAATGTAGTCAAAATCAAAATGAAAAAAATATTAGTCCAAAATCAAAACATCAAAGATTTCCGTTAAAATGAATTACCACAACTTCAACACGACAAAGGGTAAATTCAAATCTTGTATCAGATCCACAAACAAAACCACAAAAGGAATATCCTGAAAGAGGATGCACGAGATCAAACATTAAAAAATGTAAAAAAAAAAAAAATCCAAGAAAAATAGGAGGAGAACTAGATTTGTTCTGAAAAAATTTTCTATTTTTCAATTAAGCAGGGATGACCCCTTGAATCAAAAAATTATTATACTGTAGATATATTGTCTCTACTTAGATTGATAAATCCAAGGGAAATATATATCCTCGATTCAAAGAGGAGAGATTAATCTGGATGTCATGCTGATTCAGAAAGGATAAAGCTCGTACCAGAATAATAAAAAGGGAATAGTAATTATCGAACCAATTCGTCTATCATTAAGAAGGGATGGAAAATTCATTATATATCAAACCATACGTTTTCATTGGTCGATAAGGTACAACCCCAAAATTAATAGAAAAATACCTAAAGAAAAGGATATGTTGATAAGAGATTTAAAAAATACAAGGACGGACATGACCATACATTTGTGAATGGGGATAAAGATCATTATAATTTCTTTTGTTCATGAAAACATTCTATCTCCTGACGTCGGAGAGAATTGAGCATTTAATTGTTTAAACTCTCATAATCGGGATATTGTGAGAGAATCCGTATTTTTGACAACGAAAACAACATAAGAAACTCTGCACACTTTTTGAATGAGGACAAACGTTCTTAATACGGCTTTAAATAAATTAATTTAAATGCAAATGTTTCTTTGGCCCAATTACGATTAGAAGATTTAGCTTGTAGGAATCGCTATTGGTGTGATACAATAATGTAGTCGTTTCAGTATGTCAAAGGAAAGTATGTATCCACGATTCAGAAATATTAATAGTTAATTTCCTATATATCACATGCGTTGTTTTCCGGTAAATAAAAACTACAGATGACGCATATGGGGGTTACGTTTGGTACAGAACGTTTTAATTGGTATCAATTCAATTGAATCAGAAGAAATCTACAAATCTTTAGGTGCAAAGAAAGAAATCACTCCCTTTGTAAATGCAGAAATATATTATCGTTTGAAATATATTTCCTTGTCTTGTTATCTAAATCAAATGGAAAATTTGATTTAGAGAGACACGGATAAAATCTAATTTGGCGTGTACTAGATTCGTAAAAATGGACAGATATAATAATTATTATTTTATTTTTCATGATCCGGTAAAAATCCAGGCTGGAAAAGAACAGAAAAGAAAAAGATTAAAAAGTTTTGGGCAAAAATCATTCATTCACTTCTTCCACAAGAAGAAAAAGGAGAGGGAAAACAGGGGTTTTGTTGAATTTCAAGTATTAAGTGGCACCCAATAAGATACGAAGACTTAATTCACATTTGGAATTGCACAAAAGAGATGTTATCACAAAGAGGGCTACAAAAAAATTCTGCGAAAAACGTCAAACGTCTTGCTGGCTTATTTGTCAAAAAATAGGAGCGCGTTAGTAAGAAAATTAATGACCAGTTGGATATCGGGAGCCAAAAAATCGTTACTTAAATCGTTTGTAATTAGTTCGTAGTTATTAGATTTTTTATTTTATGACCCTCCTACTTTTTTGAGGAATTCATGAAATAAGAATTAAGGAAGAAAAGATATGACTGTACCGCTCAAAAAAAGATTTCATGTAGTTAATATGGGTCCTCACCAAAACCCATCATGCATGGTGTCTTCGACTGGATCGTTACTACTCTCGATGGTGAAGATGTTATTGACTGTGAACCTCATATGGCTATTTACCAGAGGGATGGAAAAAATAGCGGAAAACCGACCATATACAATATCTGCTCTTATGTACACGTTGGGATTATTTTAGCTCCTATTGCACAGAGGCAATAACGGTAAATGCAGTCCAGAACACTGGAAATGTTCAAGTAACCCTTAAAGGTGCTAGCTATATCAGAGGTAATATGCGGAGCTGAGTCCGTATAGCTTCTCATTTGTTATGGCTTGGGTATGGCTTGGGCCTTTTATGGCGGATATCGGCGCGCAGGACTCCCTTTTTCTATATTTTCAGAGAGAGAGAATTGATATATGATTTATTCGATCCGCGCACAGGTATAGGCGAATGATGCATATTATTTCCGCCCCCACCATCGAGGCTTAGCTGCCGATCTACCACCTTATGGCTGGATAGATAATTTTGGATTTTTGCGATTATTTTTTAACAGATTGTTGAATATCAAAACTCCTTCAGCGGCGAGATCCCATTTTTTTGTGGAGGGCGAGTCGAAGGTAGTGGGCATTATTGGTGTTGAGGCAGGCAATAATTGGGTTTATCAGGACGCGATGTTTAGCGAGCTTTCTGGAACACAATGGATCTTCGTAAATTGATAATTATGAGTGTTATCAATGAATTCGATTGGGAGTCCAATGATGTCTAAAAAGAAGGAGATGTGCGTTAGCTCGTTATTTAGTACAGAATTCGGTGAATGAGGAATCTATAAAAATAATGCAACAGGCTCTATAAGGAATTCCTGGAGGACGCTCCTATGAGAATTTAGAAGTCCGACGCTTTGATAGAGTCACAATTTCGGAATGAATGATTTTGAAGGGGGATAGATTTATTAGTAAAAACCTTCAGCGTCCAATTTTGAATTGTCGAAGCAAGAACTTTACGGTGGAGTAGAATCCCCCAAAGTGGTTAGAATTTATTGGATATGGAGATAATATTGTTTTCGTCCCTTGGAATGGAAAATTCGTCCACCCCCCGCTTCATTACATTTGGCAAATTCTTCACTCATGGCTTAGTTGTAAAAGATGAAAGTGGCGATATCTGACGAACTAGGTAGTAATGTATATCACTAGGGGAGTAGGTGATCGTTGTGAAATGCTAATTGATACGACAGAAGTACACAAACGAGTCAATTCTTTTTCTATATCGGAATCCTTGAAAAGGTAAAGTATATGATCTCATATGTATCTTTGTAGCCCATTTTGACCCTTATATTGTGAATTACAATAGGGGTACTAGTAATTGTGTGGTTAGAAAGAGAAATACTGCAGCGATACACAACGTATTGGGCTGATGCCGGCCCCTGGGCATGTCTCAAGCTCGACAGAGGAACTAAACTACTTTTTAAAAAGACCTTCCCCATCTAGAGGAGATGTTCTCTTTTTAGTATTGGACCGTCTAGAGTGGTCATATCACTTCTACTAAGTTTATTTATTAATTCCTTTTGGTATCGCCTCATTTTGGCCTATCCAGTATAGGTGTTTTTTTATGGGTCGCCATTTTCCAATATTTGCTCCTATTGGCTTCTAGTCAGGATACGGATCGAATAATAAGATTCCTTCAGGGGGTCTACGAGCTGCTGCTCAATCTATTAGTTCTGAATACCATTACCCTATGTGTGTTATCATATCTCTATCTGGATTCGTTGAACATGCACTTATACTTCTTCCTAGAAGTAAAGGACAGAAGCTTGAATGTAAATGTATGATAGGTATTTTATTTTTTATTAGCATTCGGAGTCAATGATTAAACCGATATTATATGAGTGAAACAAAACAACTAGAATTTGCAGTAAAAGATAAAATCTCACTTTGTTTCATATGTACAAGATAAAGTTGAAAGTAACTACGCAGTGTAAACTGTTTTCAACACCCCAAGATTCAGAGTCTTTCATTGTCCACATCTTCTTGAGCTGGTGTAAAGATCAACTGTATGGAGTTTTCATTACTGTCTTGTATTTTACCATGCCGTAGATCATCAAAATCAGTGGACGGTTAGGAACCCCAAGTGGGCACAAAGGATTAGTAATAGAGATAATGTAAGGTATAAAAAAGAGATATTTCACATAAAAAAAAAATAAATTATAAAAAAAATAAAAAAATGAATACGATATTGACGCAGAAAAATAAAATAATTAAACGAACTAGATAAGAAGAGATTCTTCCACCTCCCCTAGATTGATTCCTTCCCTATAAAAAAACTGCAATGCCAACCCCATTTTGGTATTCAATCATTTATATATCTATCAAAAAACTGAGTTATTTTCGGTTACTCCCTTATACCATGGTAAAAACCCTGTATAAAAAAGTCTATGGAACAACGATTATAGGACCCATTGTATATCCATTTTTGATTTGGGTCCAGATATTCTTCTTTATAGGACCACCTTTTACAATGAATTATAATTTCCAATGCCGTAAAATGATAAGCGACCCCTATAAAATAATGCGATGACTAGTCGGAATAGCTATAGTACTGAAAAATTGCAATTTGTAAAATTCATACCATCCACAGAATTACCGAATTTGGATGGAAAGGTTTGTGACGTGGAGTTAACCATTTTTTGGATAAGATATCCAAATCTATTCCTCCTTGATCAACAATGAATTCCTATGATCCAACAAACAAAGTAAATAATACCAATATAACCCGATTGAATACATAGATTGTCCCACTTCGCGAGGGACATGTAAGTGTACTTTTTTTTCTAAGAAATAAGTATGTATGCATTTTTTCTTAGATTATTATCAAATTTATACGCTATCCTTTGAAAAAAAGACCTTATGATTCATTGTTTGATAAGTTAATTTCTCTTGACGCTTGGGGTACCTCCTTTCCCCATAGGATTATTGAATAAACGAACTATTTTTGTGCTACTGTAATCTTGAAAATTAACGCGCAATGTCCATCAAGGTAGTAAATAGCACCCACATAATAAATCGCAGTCAATCCTGCTGTGAACAGCTATTAATGCGAAAATTGGTGAATACCACAAACTATCATTAAGAATTTCCTCTTTGGACCAAAAACACAAGAGTGAATACCGCAAATAGAAAGGTACCTATAAAAAGAGTTCTTGTAATTGGAACATTATCTTCTTAACCACCCATACCGAGCCTATTCTGACTTTTTCTGCGAATATCCGACAATAGGTTCCATTGAATGAATAAATCCTATCCCAACAACAATAAAGCTTTAGAATAGGCATGAGTTAGCAAATGGAATAAAGCAGCTCGAGAAGACCTATCCTAGAGCTCACATTAAATAACCCAATTGAGACATTGTAGAATAGGCCTAAACTTCTTTTATTCTCTTTGAAGCAAGAGCCAAAGTAGCTCCTAGAGGACTGTATTACCCTATTACAGAAATGATTCATTACTAAGGTACTATGAAATTAGGCAGAAATCGAGCTACAAGAAAAATCCTGCTGCTACCATAGTAGCGCGTGTATAAGGCCGAGTGGGAGTGGTCCTTTCATGGCATCGGTACCCATACTGAAGGGGTATGGTCGGATTTAGCACTGCCCAATGGGAATACTAAAGATGCACACCAGTGAGCACATAAAGAACTAACCCCCATTTATTAGGGATCAGTTATTATTATTTCGACAAATCCCGAACTTCTAACTACTGTTATCCAATAAAACCTAAAATTCCTAATAATAAACCCAATCCCCTACACGATTATGTTACAAAAGCTTTTTGACAAGCACTTGCTGCAGTCGGTCGTTGAACCAAATCCATTAAAAAATGGAAACCATCCCCACCAGTTCCCCAAAAATATAAAGTTTGTATCAAATTGGACTGGTAACGATCCCAACATGGAAGCATTGACAAACCTATACGCAAACAAATCTCTCAGATATCCTTGATCGTGAGACATATATTTGTCACTATAAATACAACCCAGATGCCAACAGTAGTAATTATATTGACATAATAGAAACTAATGGGTCCGATCAATTATCCGAACTCTAGGAACCATCATTATGATGGTCCAGACCATAGATTTGATAGATGGAACTTCCATGTATGTGTTTGAACTAATCAATTGCTGAAAACCCCATAACTAACTTAACATCAAACACTAGAAAAGGCCCATATACGAACGAATATTTTTTGTTCTGTCGGAATCAGTAGACTCCAAATCCTATTGACACCAGTACTGGAAGTGAAGAAAGGTATTATCCCTGCATAGATATGTATTTCCATAAAAACAAAATGCAATCTTTCCATTCTACTATTCTATTCTAGTCTTAGTGAATATTCTCTTCTGGTAATTTATAAGCATATATATAGTATCATAAGAAAATATATAATATAAAAAAGAGTTATATCAAAAGGGTACTTGATTCGAATATAGATCTATGATCCATATTTTAATTCAAGAAAAGACCTAGTTATCCTATTTGTTCATTTTTTTATAGTAATTCCCTACTCCCTCTGTAACTCCTCTGAAACTGATTTGGATTGGATCCAATACAATCAGGAAAACTTATGTTTGATTGATTCCATCCAATAAGGAACTTAGGTTTGATTGGATTCCAATACAATAATGAAAACTTATTTTCATTCGAGAATACTCCTTACTTCGTATAGACTGAAATAAAGATGACGGTGTTAGCTGTGGTTAATGAATACTTGTTTCACAGATTAACACTAGTTTTGAATTGTAATTTGAATTACAACATAGCCCTCGCCTTAATCAATTATAGAAAAACTCTTTTTCCAAAAAAATTTCCTTCCTTTCTTCTACTGTATTTTTTATCCCTAGTGTTTGTTGTATATGAGATCTTGATGGCATACATATGCGTAATGTAAATACTATCTTATTGTGTGTTTTGGTTTTAATATATATGTGTTTTAATATATTTTAAATAAATTATATGTTTTTATAGGTTTTAAATATATTTAAAATGCTTTTTAAAAAACTATCTACAGGAATAAGTAAGATAATGACTAAAAGAACAATCCCTTTTGAACAAACATACACTGTCTTTCACATACACCGATAAAAACTTGGTTAACCCTTTTGGATGGCAGTCCCCAAAAAGCGTACTCTAATTCAAAAAACTATTCTTACAAATATTTGGAAAAAAAAGGAGATTTTTAGCTGCATTCAAGGCTTTTTTCCTTAGCGAAATCGGTTTCCACCGGACGCTTCAAAAAGTTTTTTTGTGCAACAACAAATATAAAGTCTTGGAATAATCGGAATTGAATCTCGAGACACTTCGAATTTTTTAAGATGAACGATTCAATTAATCTTACCTGTAATTGAACTCTTCATATCAATATGGAGTTAGAACAGCAGGTTGTAGTATGTATGTGGTATGTAGAATAAAGGTAATTATATCTAATTCTGAATATTTTTTTTCTATCTAGCTTTTCACAATAGAAAAATATTTTTCTATTGTAAAAGTAGAGTATGATTACGATAGAAAGAAAAAAAACCATATTAATAGAACAACCTACTAAGTAACGTTCAACAAATTGGTAATTCATTTACGACAGATTTTTATCTTCCCTTTGAACTAATTCTATAATTCTTTTAGTTTCCTTTATAGGTGCAATTACTATGCTCGCCATAATACATACTTAAATTTTTTTAAAAAGAATTAAAAGTTTTTAGAAGTAGAAGTTCGATAAATAAAAAATCGAATCGCTTTGAATTGTTCATTTGAAATGATCGGATTGATAAGAGTTAGTCAATTATGTTCGAGC